>JAQSVH010014569.1:0-11609 GCA_029448705.1 Adansonia digitata | reverse complement strand
TTTATGCCAAGAAACATAAATCTTTAAATTGTCAGAAGAATTCATCGAACATATTGAGTCAAGAAACATGATCAACCTGTTAGAAAAAACACAGGTACCCTAAGTCAAGATAACAACTAACCAAGCATCCAAGCTCTCACAAAGTCAAGACGTTAAAGCCCATCAACTTTGAAGTCGATAGCTCAAACTATGGCATCAAGGAAATGGTTTTCAAGATTCCCAATCGAAGAGAAAACTTTTAATGTCTGTTCTTGTATTGGATTTTATGCCATGATAATTTAGTCATATCATCAAGAAACTTACACTCGCATTATCATATCATGCAGCTATATTGTCATCACATAACATCATCTGGTCAGCATTGCATCTAGTAGAATTCATTAAGCTTCGAAGAACTCATGGATAAGAATATTTTACTTAAAAAAATTGACAAATCAGAGGATTACTCAAGATCTCTCCAAGGTATCATGTCACTAAAAGGCAAAATCCACTGATACCGATAGGTTAAATCTAGCTAATTGACCATTATTAGAAACTTTTGTCAAAAATCTATGTCAAGAGCTTTTGTCAAGAAATCCCTTTAAAGTCCAATATTGCTGGAATGCTGTGGTCTAGCTTATTAGCATCTCTGTCATGAACCTCAGTCAAGAAATCATTTTCAAAGTCCAATGTTGCTAAAATGTCATAATCTGACTCATTGGTATCTTTGTTAAAAACTTTTTGTCAAGAAATCTTTTTAAAGTCTAATGTTAGAGGTTGTGACTTAGCTCATTAGCACTTTGTCTTATTTTATGTTGGACCTATGGATAGGTTGAGCCTAGGATCGCAATCTAGGTTTCGTAAAAAATTCAAACTTTAAATTTTTGCGAAAATTAGAATCGTTGCCAAAAGATTATTCTTATCCCAGCGTCATATTAATTTTGGTCTTTTCATCATAGGAACAAAAAGCAGCATCAAATACATCCTAGACAAAATTGTGTTTATCGATCTTTGCCCTAGTCTTGATACTCAGTAATGGCGAAGAAAGATAGCTATAGACACCAAATTTTGTTTAAGGTAGTTTTTGAGTCACTTATTATTCGAAACAGTTTAATTAAGTGGTTCTACTTTTAATTTAAGATTTATTGGATCTAAATTAATTGGGTCTAGTTCATTTTAACTTAGGTTATTATTGGGCTTGGTGGCCCAAGAAAATTAAAACAAAGAAAAAGAATGGCCTGAAAGAAAAAAATTAGAGTGAAAAAAATTATCCCAAAAAACTTTAAAAAAATACCAAACACAAGCTTTCCAAAAACCATCCAAAAACATAAGAAAACCAATAATTCAAAGTTGAGTTTTTCAGTTAATGAGGTTTGGATGCTTTTTTTTTTAGGAACTACAATGGTGAAAAAGAATGTCATACGGAGGGGAGAAACATACTGGAGTTTAAGAATAATCCAATAGTTGGTGGTGGCTGGATTTGAGGTAAAATGTTTAAATTTCTCTTGTAAATCTAGAAAAATCTAAAAGGATTGAGGAATCATACTTCAAATTTGGAAATAAGAGGTTGAAAAGGGCATAGAAGTGAAGTTTGGGAGCCAATAGCTACGGGTGAGTCATGACTAACGTTGATGGATGGCAATCGGCGTGGTGGTCAGTTACCAATTTTTGGGTTTTTTCTTTTTTTTTTTAGTTTTAGGGAAAATGGAAGGAAAAACAAAAGATAAAGAAAATAAGAAAAAGAAGAAAGGAAAGGAAGGAAGAAAGGAAAAGAAGGATGAAGAAAAAATGAAGAAAAAAATGAAGAAAAATAAAAAAAATTGCTTAGGATTTGAACCCAGGCCACCAATGCAGGTTAAGTGCAACCCATGTACTAACCCGCAGGTCAGCATGGGTTCGCACGTAACTCACTTCTTAAGAAAAAAGGAAAAAAAAACTTTGGAGTGGCCAAAGTTTGACCTTTGTGAGAAAGTGCGAAAACTAACTACCCAAACATTTTGTAATGAAGTGTCAAAAATAGATAAGAATGATAGTTTGATGTGGGGATTAGCTAAACACATTTATGTTTATGGTTGCATTTTCTTATTATGAAATGCCTATTTAAATGCCTCTTGATAATAGTTGTTTTATGTCTTTGATTTTTTTATATTATTAATTTCATTTTTAGTTTATATTATTCTTGTTTGATGTGCTAAAATATGTTTTTTTTTAAATACTCCCTAAGTTAAGCCTATGTCAACCTCAATAAACGAGGATAAACTTGAGGTTTTTTATTTCATTAATCTTCCAATCTTAGAGAAAAATCAAGTTTTTCATGTTTGGATTCAAGGGTTATAGAGGCCAAATGTTCCCCTTTTTAAAAAAATAAAATGTGTCTTTTAGTGTCCCAAATTTCTTATGCCTTAATCTTTTTTGTTGCCTAGAGTCTTTGTGTTCGTGAGGGTCAATGGGCTATCTTATCATCCTAAATTACTCAGGGATTTTGTAGATGAGCTCATGAAGCCCATGTCACTCATTCCTTTCCATCACTGATATTCGGATGTCCATGGCTTGAGTTTAGTCTAAAAAAACTAGAGAAAACCAAAAATTTCCCCTCTTTCATGCTAGTAGCACTATAGTTATGACTTGAAAATTCATTTTTGAACCCTAAACAATTTTTTACGAATTTTTTGACATTTTTCCCTAGAATGGCATCAAATTGCCTTTCCAACAGTATCTCATTTGCCTTCTAATAATTCCAGTTAAGGGAGTATGATTTTTTGAAGCTTTGCCATCCAGAACCCTTAGAATCAATGATTCATATTCTATTTTCATCATTTTGGCCCACTAGATGATTTTATATTTTTCCTAAAACTATAGTGAAATGCCCTTTCTAAAAAGGTATCATTTATGATCTAACGATTTCGAATGAATCCAGAATGATTTTTCAAAGTCAATTGCCCCACTTCCCCTATATATGCTTTCATTGTCGAACTAGTCTCAACTTTAAAAATTAATTTCCACCTAGAAGGTGACTTTCTATTAACACTTGTCACATCACCTTTCCAACAGTGAAATACTCTTGGCAAGTTGGAACTACAACATACTGACTGACCATTGAGGCAGAGCCTACATTACCCAAGTTTTTATTTTTCTTGGAGTATTGACAGATTTTTGAATATGGGCATTAAGATATGACCCTCTAAGGACCTTCCAAATACAAGACAAAGCTTGAAAAAATTGAACATACTGTATTTAATACTTACACCCGAGTTCAGGTAACATAGGGCAAAGCTAATTGTTCAACTTCTTTGTTATGTAATTATTTGTTTATTTACTTGGCATGAGTTTTCATGTGCCATGTATTTGATTTGAATTAAGATACTATATCTTATTATTGGAAAAATTGATCAGATGCGTAGCAGAATACTAAATCGCTCTATTATATATAATAAAACCATCTTAATAAGTTACCTAAGTTGCATACTTGAAGATGCCATCCAAGAATTCCTAAATTCATGTGAAAGCTTCAACCAACCAGCCTTCTCTACTATTCTCCAATTCCCAAATGGTAGAATGTGTGAGCACCCTTTATTTCGATCAACTCTGGATTCATACGTCTTGATTCTCCTTCAAAGCCATCTTTACACGAATAGGTTAAAAATCACCCGATGTTGTGATTAGAAACATTGAGGGTGGCACAAAAGGTCTAATGAAACCCTAGGTATAAACCTCTTACTTATATCAGGTAATAAGTTAGCCTTAATTTTTAATTTTTAATTAAAATATTATTTTATTTATTCCATAAAAAACCTATATGTAGTGCCAATCTTAGTTTGGGCATCGACTATAATTCAAGCAAGCCCTAGTGTCCATAGACAATGTTTTGGCTAATTTTTACATAAAATTTAGCACGTTTAATCTGAATACTAATTAATTCTGATTAAACTATTAATTTCGTTTTGCCTAATAATTTTTCATAACTTCAATTCTAATTTGAAATAAAATCGTGATAATTTTATTAGAATATAATAATTATGCCCTAATTATGAAAATAAAATTAACTATAATAAAATAATTAATATAATTACAAATTAAAATAAATCAGTAAATAATTTTTCTTAATTTATTTGGAATATTATTAATATTTAATTTACAAATAAAATTTAAACAAGATTTAATAGATATTAAATTCATTATATAAATAATTAATTTTTCATATTTATTTAATTTAAATTAACTCCTATATTTATCATAAGATAAATATATTAATTTAAATTACAAATTCTTATCTAAGTAAATATTTAATTCAAATTAAATATATACTCTAAATAAATAACATTGAAAAAATTATTTTCATTTATTTACTAAAGAAAATTCCCCACACTCCTAAAGTTAGTGAATTCGGCATACCACTTTACTGTATTGAGAATATTCCATCTTTGGATATTCTAATCAATACCCAACCGTTAAGGAATTGTGTTGAGCTAGTGGAGAGACCAATTGGACATATATAATTAGGCTTCAATAATCTATGTATTAATTATTTTACGCCAAATAATTAATTACATAATTATTAATCTCAGAGTTGTACCACTAAAAGCCTAAGATTATACTCCCAATTATATACCGTATTACATAAGGTTATAAATAGCCTTTAAGTCCAATGACCTTGTCATTTGTATGATACCCTCATATGATATCCGTGATCAAATTAAGGTCAAAAGTCTGTTTTACCTCCTCGATTACCTTATCTTAAAGTTCCATTATGTTTTCAATGTGAAAATGATTGTTCACCACATGTGAACAATTTACCATTTGACATAAAAATGACCGAAGCCTCATTCATTTTCACTATATCGTATAATGCTTTTAAGAAGATAACCTTAACTCTTAACGGGAGTTATGATTCCATATCTACAAGTAAAGCTCTCATCAAATATAAGTCATATGCCCAACAAATAGTCTAATAGCTTACTACTTCGAAATGCTTTAGTCTTTAGAACATGAAGCATACAAGTTAAACACATGGAGTCAATTACTTACTCAGGATTAATGTTATTACACAATGAATGTCATAAGTGAATTAATCTATGTAAACAGACTTATCAATGGATTAAATGAACTTTGGTCTAGTCTGATATATCATTACCTTTAGGCAATATATCTATATTTGTACTTAGGAGTCAAACAGTTCCAAATAACCAAGACAAGCCATATCTCCGATTGGATTTAGATGACATAATAGTCTTAACATAAGTTAATTGCTCACATTAACCTCATAGACTATGGACTATCAATTTAGGCTACTTACCTTAAAATGTTGTCTTCCTGTATATAAAGACCATTATATGCAACATTCTACTGGTATAAACAAAAGTAGTCAATGAGCCATATTTGCATACATTTGCTTTAACATATAAATCTAAATAAGGATGAATAGCAACATAAAATGAGACCTCGAATATATAAATATGAATAATCAGTTCAAATTAATGAAATATATCAAAATGTCTTTCATCCTTAAGGCACTCCTAACACTAACAAGTAACATAAACAAACATTAGTATATATGCAACAAATGTTATTTAGTATATCCATTCGGTGATTAAATTAATTTGTTTAATTGTTATCTTTCAATGAACTTTTGCTAGGTAGCTATTCGATGCATCTCATAACTAGAATGACCTACTTTTGAACATGTGAATATTGTTATGCTGCATATTTTGGAAAACATTGAATGCAAGGATATTTCTAAAGGGTCAAATGTCTTATTAAACTTGAATCATATCAAGAATGTTGTGATGAATGGATATTTGATCCTTAATGCATGTATGCTAATTACAGGACAATTGTCATTTAGATATTTTTATGAGATATTTTTAAAAAAATTTCTCCTGAAATCTTAAGTTTACAAAAATAGACAGGTTTTTATGTTTAAAGCCTAAGTATGGTCATTTAAGCCAGGTCTAAATAACATAATCTATTCGTTTTCAAAAAGTGGATCAAATTTTGGTGTTAGTCAAGGAACTCTATTAAAATTGAATCCAATTTTAAGAAATGAGTCAAGATTACTCTAGAACTTCTGCGAGTTGCTTTCTAGGCTAGGTTTTAGAATAATTACATGAGTAAGATGACATGGCTCACTTTTTTCCCCTATGATGCCTATGTGCAAGGCCAAAGTTATTCTGGAAAAATAGATATCACTCCAAATAAGTTTTTTCTAACTTTTTCTCTTCAATTCTCATCAACCATTGATGTCTCACAAATCTAACTATAATAAGTCACTACACCAAATTTACGGACATAAAACATCATTAATCACAACTAAGCTTCTTAGCCCCCACCATACACCCCACAATAAGGATCAAGCGAGAATATAAAAACCAATTGTTAAACCAGCAAGCATAAGAAATTTTCATTTCATTCATTAAATTATTATAAATAATCACAAACAAACTTTATAAGAAATATTTATGGTGGCATACCTGACAGTTGCCAATTAGCAACATGGCTAAATATGGTGTAGGCAACCAAAACTCTAAATGCAATGCTCCCCATTTGCTTAATTTCTTTGAATTTTTTTAATGTGTTCAAAAAATGCAATGCCCCCGAATGAGTCTTACATTTCATCTGTTCTGTAAGTCACTAGATTATATATACTTTTCAAGATGTAAATTTCCACTTTAGTTTTTTTTAGTTGCCTTGATTTATTCCAGAGATGATATTGTTGGTCTTAGAGACCCTAATGTTTTCAACTGAGGAGTCAAGTCTTCTATTGTAAATTAAGGCAGGCTTAACATCCAACTTTAGATCACATTAAGCATAACATGTTACAATCAATACTCAAAAAAGAAGTTGGAAATAATTCCTATTTTCTTCCTCATATATTCCACAAATTCCTTGTCCTCGTTCTATTGTTTTACCACAGAAAATGCATGTCATTTTAGTTTTTCACACCTATCTCTCCCTACAATCAAGGGTCATGACTTTGAAATACTTAGCATGCATGGCATCAATGCTAAAACAAAAAAACCCCTCCATGTGAGCCTAAAAAAATTTTCCATCTTAGCTCTTAAGACTTCTTGCGTAGCTTTGTACGCATGATTTTTGCATGATCTTTTGTTTCTTTGAATTTTTTGTGTGGTTTAATAGGTTTCCATGCAATGAAACAAATTCTTTATATGCAAACATCTTAGGCACCTAAACTTTCACAATTTTAAGGGTTTTACTTTATAACCTATTTCCTTTTCATGTACCATTTGGAACTACGTATAAGATCAATTTGCACATTGCTCAGTTCTTGTATTGCTTGTTCCTCTTCTTTTTTCCTTTTTTTTTAATCAAGCCATACTTGTAATCTCTCAATTGATTGTGAAAGCCCAGTCCACCATCCTAAGGGGGTATATAAAATCAAATTTTGATAGTTCATCAACCGGGAAAACTAAATTTATTGATTAAACTCAATAAAGATAAAGTCTCTTTGTAATGTTCTACAAATGAAACCTCTACCACAATAACAAGAAAACATGGCTTCTATCCTTTCTTCAGGTCATGTTCCACACATCCCACCTTAGTTATGCTCACTGCCATCAACATTCATTTTTACCTTAGACAGTGGCACAGAGAGTGCAAGAGCAATATCTTTGGAAACAATATGGTGCTCACCATCATCGACAACAAAACTAATGTATTGGCTAAACAAATTAACATCTAAAGTCTAAATTATGCTTCTTTTAAAACTTTGTAATGGGGTTCTTTTAAAATGGATGAGGAAACGTTGCAAACTAGTAAAATAGGATGTAATAAAGAGGTGGCGAAGAGGAAGACTGGAGCAGTCCCTGGAAGACAAGTACGATAGCAGGTGGTAATAATGAAGGTTGTAGGTGGCTGAGATGGTGGAGGTTACTGTGGTTTTAGGAAAATCTATAGAGAATTCTGTACAATGATAAGTTTGCTAGAAGATGCCAAAATTGAGCCCAAAAAAATTTCCTCCCTTCCATGTAACTTTGAAATTCCTATTTATAGCCTCTCCGAGGGAAGTTACAAGAGTAGTGGGTTGAGGTGGAAGTTACAAAAGTAGTGGGTTGATATGGAAGTTACCAAAGTAGTAGGTTGAGGTGATTATGGGAAGTTATTCCTTGAGGGATGTTTCGGTAACGTAGAGTGGACATTGATTATATGAAAGCACGCTTAAAAATGTACTGCCTATGCAACAAAAAAAAGAAGGTAGCACTTGTATTCCAAAGAAAGGTTAAGAACAACACTTTTTAACAATTTCCATATCTGAGCCTCCAAGCCATACTCTCCAAGACATCCCAAGTATGAAGAAAACCCAAGAATCTTGCCAACCTTCTGGGGTTAACTCCACGGTCATTATTGCATAGAACCAGCCGTGTTAGATAATACCATTTCACCAAAAAGTGTCGCACTAAAGTACTTCTGCCAAAATTCTTATACCAAGGTACTTGTGCCAGACTACCTGTTCCAAAGTACTTCTGTTAGAGTACTTGTGACAAGGTACCTATGTCAAAATACCTATTCCAAAGCACTTCTGCTAGAGTACTTGTACCAAGGTACCTGTGTTAAAATACCTGTTCCAAAGCACTTCTGCTAGAGTACTTGTGCCAAGGTACCTATGTCAAAATATATGTTCTAAAGCACTTTTGCTAGAGTACTTATGCCAAGGTACATGTGTCAAAATATCTGTTCCAAAGTACTTCTGCTAGAGTACTTGTGCCAAGGTACCTGTGTGAAAGTACCTGTTCCCAAGCACTTCTGCTAGAGTACTTGTGCCAAGGTACCTATGTCAAAGTACTTGTGCCAAGTAATTTATTGATAATATGTGCTCGCCAATCCTCATCATCATTATAGTCTGGGGGTTGCAGTAACCCACTAAATGGACAAGGTAAATTCCTTCTAACCACTAACATGGCAATGTATTTTCCTTCGAAATATGAATTTTGGCAGCTAAGGTAGCAAGTGCATCAGCATACCTGTTTGCGACTCTTGGGCTATGCTCACATCTGATAGTGTGAAACTTCTTCCACTGAGTTTGCACAAGAGTTCTATAAAAAGCAAGCATAGGCTTCTTCAAAGCAAACTCACCATTAGCCTGCTTGATAATGAGACTAGAATCCCCATAGATGCATAGGTTATCAATCCCAATAACAGTTGCTGCAAACAACCCCAAAATAAGTGCTTCATATTTTGCTTGATTATTGGTGCAAGGAAAATCCAACTTAAATGCCAAAGAGATTGGTTCTCTACCTAATTTTGAAGAGTTTAACTCTAGACCCAAAATTAAGGAGTTCCATTCTCTACTTGACTTACCATCCTAGGAGATGTTATATCTACTTGAAAAAAAAAAGAGGCTAGCTCAGAATTCTCGATCAAAGAATTGACTGCGCTACTAGGAGGCATCAATACTATGCCAGCACCTCCTCCTCCATGACTAGTTGAAGAGCCATCGAAATACAAACTCCATTCCCCTTCCTTTGCATCCACAAAGCATACTTCTTTATGCAATTTGCCAAGAAAAAAATCTGGCAGAACCTCATCATGTTGAGATGGAAACTAAGCTAGCAAGTCTGATAGTGCTTGAGACTTTATGGCCTTTGGTTAAGAAATTGATATATCAAACTTGCTCAACAACAAAAGCCACTTTGCTATCCTCCCTGATAGAGCTGGCTTGGAAAATAAATGCTTAATAGGATCAGACTTAGTCAACACAACAAGTTTATGAGCTAGGAAGTAGTGACGAAGTTTCTGAATAGCAAACACCAAAGCAAGACAATATTTCTCCATTGTTGGGTAATTCAACTCACTACCATGCAAGCATCTACTCAAGTAGTACACAAGTCGTTCTTGCCCATCAACTTTTTGTACCAATAAAGCACCTATAGAGTTGGGAGTAGAAGTGAGGTATAACATCATTGGTTGACCTTTGACTGGCATCGTCATTGTCATTGGAGAGCTCAAGATCTGCTTAATCTTCTTAAAAGCTTTCTGTTGTTGTTCACTCCACATAAAAGAAACTCCCTTTTTCAATAGGTTCGCGAAAGGTATGATTATTTCTCCTAAAGCTAGAATAAATCTCCTAATGTATGAAACCTTTCCCAAGAGACTTTTGAGTTGCTTCTGATTTATTGGTGAAGGCATAGACTGGATAGCTTTTACTTTTGTTGGGTCAACATCTATACCTTTCCTATGCACCATAAAACCCAAAAACTTTCCAGCGATAACACCAAAAGCACACTTCAAAGGATTCATACGGAGTCTGTACTTTCTACATTTGTCAAACACCCTTCCTAAATCTTCTAAGTGATTGGAGGCTTTCTTGGACTTTACCATAATGTCATCCACATAATCTTCCATGCATTATATCATGAAAGATTGTTGTCATAGCACATTGATAAGTTGCCCCTGCATTCTTCAATCCAAATGGCATAACTGTGTAATAAAAGTTGCCGAATAGAGTTCTAAAAGCTATCTTCTCTGCATCACCTGGAGCCATTTTAATTTAATTATATATGCTAAACCCATCCATAAATGAGAACATTTCATGGCCAGTGGTAGCATCAACCAAAGTGTTAATATTTGGGAGAGGAAAATCATCCTTGGGACATGACTTGTTCAAATCTCTAAAATCAACACACACCCCAATTGTCCAATTTTTCTTCTTTACTGGCACAACGTTTGCTAGCCAAGTAGGATGATGTATAGGTTTGATGAAACCTACCTTAAGCAATTTATTTATCTATTCCTTGACCTGAATCTCTACTTCATGTTGGAACACTTTGGCTTGTTGCTTAACAGGTTTACTTCCAGGAGAGATATGCAATTCATGAGTAATAAGGCTCTCATCCAACCCTGACATTTCTTCATAAGTCGAAGCAAATACATCTCTATACTCATGTAAAAGCTGAACTAATGAAGTCTTCGTTCCTTTGAAAGATTCTTGCTTATGAATAAAGGTCTTACTGATTCTCCTTCCCTTGCCATATTGATCTCTTCTAACTCATCACCTTGAGGCTTTAGCTAATCTTGCAGCTGTTTTGGTGCTTGCACTACTTCTTGCATCTTTTTATGTATAGGTTGTAGTTGAGAACAAAACGGTCATTGATCAAATGATTCCCATGATATAGAGTCAAAAGAAGGGTTTTTTCCTAACTTCACGTCCCATCATAAGTAAAACACCATCTTTCCATCCTCACGTGTGTATGAGCTGACTCCATTATCTTGCACTCTTTTTTTCACTTCCTTACTTGCATTTGCATTCCCATGCTTTCTTTTTCCTCCTCGATGCTTTTTTTTCTTCTTACCTTCTTCATCTTTCTTCCCTATATACTCTTCCCACTGTGGAAGTGGAACCCCAATAGGCTAGTAATAGTAGTCTCTCTCTCTTCTGCTACGTCCTCCAAGAAGAAAGCCTCTGTATAGTTCACCTCATTCCGTTCAAAAGGTGCTTTAGTGGCAGGAATAAAAACTTCTTTCCCTTTCTAATAACCGTTGATACATTGATGACGTGAAGAGGGAATAATGTTATAAGTGTGTAAAAACTTCCTCCCTATAAGAACATGATAGGCCACATCTGCATCAATCACATGAAAGCAGGTTTGATCTTGAACAGGCCCCATTTTAAAATTCAC
>JAQSVH010014558.1:0-11609 GCA_029448705.1 Adansonia digitata | reverse complement strand
AGCCCAATTGTTTTTACGTATAAGGTGAAAATGTCTATTTTGCTAAAGGAAGTTTGATTGAGAATCAAAATCCTCACACTTGAAAAATAGGTTAGCCGAATATGTCCATGCACATGTCTAGATTTGGATTAGTGTTAGAAAATAGCATTAATATAAGTAGAAGACTTGCAAGTAGATGAAGTTTCACTTAAGAAAAGTGTTTGATTGGGAATCAAACTTTATCTCATAATCTTTAGCTTAGCAAAACAAGTTGAAAGATAAAAAAAATTGGATTCTTGAACCAATATTGAAGACATGAGCACTTAGGTTGACTAGTTAAACTTTTGATCACATGATGGTGTGACATTTGGCTAGACAAACTAAAAGTTAGTGCTATGGACAAATAGTGACTCTTCGAAGTGAGATAGTTTTACTTTTAGGAAGAGTCCTAATCTTGAGTCTTCATTGAATATTTGCACACCACATCCTCAACAGGGCCAATCACCTTGAAACATATTATAGATGTCATTTAATTTTTCCTATCTAAGATAGGAGAAAAGAAAAGATTGAAGAACCAAACTTAACTATGAGATCTCTTAGTAACTTAAAACTCAAGATTCCATTTGGCCCTAAGAAAATACCTAGTCACATCTTCTTTATGTTTTTGTTCTCTACTTCACTTTTTGGTAACCCAATTCTCCATCTTTTTCGAAAGGGAGAATTCTAGACTTTCTTGATCATAATTAACCTTTTGATTAAATATCACCTACCAATTAGCATTGGCAAATCCTTAAAACTTTGAGAAGGTTCCTAGACCATTCACATGGATTATCGTTGAATGTAGTATACTTATGCTGCTTGTGATCTTGGAGAGATCTTGAAGTGGTCTTAGTTTAAAGAGGTTCGTGATTGGTTTGGCACACTTAAAGTTATGAATTTTTTAGTAGGTATGATCTTGTAGTTACATGTCTGCTTAAAGTTTTGAATTCTATAATTAACATGTACATCACTACCTCAACATCTTAAGAAAGCTTGACCGTTTTCATTTCTATATTTGTTATGTATATATTTTTGTTTCTATAATTATTTAGTCAATTTGGCAATCACTAATTAAAAAATAATGATAATAAATAATCGTTACATATTTAATTTTTTATAATTAATATAAAATTATTGTATTAATAGGATAAATGTCACCCAATTAGGTCTTCAATTCTTTTTTGTCTTGCTATTACCTTGTTTAGAAAACAAACCAAAAAAGAAATCAAATTAAAATTATTTTATTTACTTTTAATTATTATGTATATATCTTTGTTTCTATAATTATTTAATCAATTTAATAAACAATAATTTAAAAATTAATGAAAATAAATAATATTTACGTATTTAATTTTTGTAATTAGCATAAAATTATTATGTTACTAAATTATAATATATTTTATTTTTTTTTGAAAATTAAAACTTCTAAATGTATTTGTGTTATATAATTTATAAATAATTTTTTTACATTTAATTTTTATAATAAATGTAAAATTATTGTATTAATATTAACGATACTTAATAGTGAATTATAATATATCTTTCTTTTTATTTTTTCTTTTAAAATTGGATCATGTACCTTCAATTACTTAATTAGAGTAGATATATTATTTTATAAACATAATCCCGATATAACGAGGATCTTATATTAATTCTGAGGGAACCATCGTATAAAAGAAGAAAATTTTAATGTGGTCGAGGAAATTAACAAAATCAAATATGAATTACAAGTGTACAAGGGTCAAATCAGGCTTGACTCAAAATAATTGTTTTTCTTTTACCCTGTTCGGGTTACATGAGGCTAGGTTGCAACTTGAAAAATTTTCTCTCTTACTTAGGCTTGGGTCAAGCTGACGTTGAATCAGGCTTTAAGGCCATACTAGTGTTTAACATAATATTAAAAAAATATTTATATATTATATTTATAATTGAATTTAAATAAAAATAATTTTTTTATTACATAAATAGTAATTCAACTTGAATTGAGTTGCTTGAATTATCGAAATACTTACCCAAACTCGTTCCAATATAAACCAATCTATCAAATTAAACGAATTATCCAACTCTTGAATAAATCTAGTTTGAATCCATAATCTAGAGCATGAATTAAAAGTTTGATCCAAGACAGCTTAAATGCAAGAAATCAAATCAAAAGTAATAAAAAAAAACTTAATTTCTTACATAATCGATGCTTAATAAATTTAAAAGAAAAGTCCATTTCCACCGCTATGCTTTGGCCTGTGTGACACTTAGCTCCCTTTGCTTTTTTTGTTGACACTTAAGTCTCTGTGTTTTGGTTGTTATGACAAAAGGAGCGAAACTGTTAGATTTTTGCCTATATGATAATTTTGTACGGAAAGTATCCTCCTCTTCCTTCTCTTTCTCATGATGAAGCCCTAAACCTAAAAAGTTGAAATTTCATAAATTTCACTAAATAAGCCAAAATCCAATTTAATTAAAATAAAGATTAAAACAATCCATCATCCAAATTTTTAAATCTTATTTAAGAATTTTATAATCTAATTATTTTACTCTACAAATCCCTTTAAATCCATGAAAAAGAAGCTTAATTATAAAACTAACAAATTGAATTGGGTTCAATTCATATCTAAGATATATCCCATAACTGAACTCTATAGACACTACCAATTCCAAAAAAGAAAGAAATTTCAAAACTTAAGATTACCTTCTTCTTCTTTTCTTGGAAACCGAACATAATAGAAATGAAATGAAATTTTAATCAACACCTAGATGATAGTTTCAAAAACTAAATAAAATCCAGACTTCTTAAACCCTTATAATTTCTTAAAACAACGAATTTTTACTAAAAATAAAAGCACATAATTTGAAATGGAGAGAAAAAGAATAATATTCATTGGAGAAAAATGGGAAAAAAGAAAATTTGATGAATGGAAAGTTTTCTGATTATAACAAAAAAACAAAAAAAGTAAAAGGGAAAAGGAAAATTTGATGAATTGAAGCGAAACCAAGGAATATGGTTTAAGCTTACAAAGAGAAGGGAGAGAGTGGAGATAGTTAGAGAGAAGAAATGATGAAAATGAAGTAAAAAAAAAAAAAGAAATAAGAGGTATACTAACTATTTACTTAAAAAATCTAATAATATTATCTTATAACAAACAAGATAAAACCATAAAAGTAAATAGCAATACGAAAAATTTTTATAAAAGTAAACTTCTTTTTTTCTAAGTTTGATTAAGCGGTTGATTGATTTCTATTAGAAAACACTGATTTTGGCACCTTTACTTAACTTCTATTAAAAAAGTAGACAATTATTATTGCATAGAGAGACTAAAATTGCAACGCAAGCGGCGGCAGCAAGAGTGCTTTTTATTTTTGTTGTTTTAATTTTTGTCAACGCAAAAAGTTTTTAAGTTATATTTATTATAAAATATAATTTGTGTGAATAAACCTTTATGATTTTATCCTTTTTTCAGAAATAATTGCCTCATACTACTCTAGGTCTATTAAACTAGAAATTGGGCATAGGACTGACGGACATATGGACCAAGTTAGCTTTTTGCTTGTTTTATTTATTGTTCTTCCAAAAAAGGCTCTAATCACCTATTAAAAAATAATTAAACTCTATTGCTTCCAAATTAACCACAATATATAATTTGTTTTCATTCCCTGGTAAGCAGTGTTAAAAATCTGTAATATCTTACTTGTTTTTAACTAATTTTTAATATATATTTATTTAAAAATTATGTGTCATTTTATTAATCAATTTAAAAATAAATTAATTCAAATGCTTCCAAATTAACCAATTTATGGTTTGTTTTCATTCCCCGGTAAGCATAGTTAAAACTCGAGAATATCTTACTTAGTTTTATTTATTCTTTTAATATATTTTAAAAAGATTAAGTGTCGTCTATATTATATAATAAGCTTTTGATTAATATCATCAATTCAATTAAAAATGTATATAAAAACTTTAATTCTATTTTTTTATAAATTAATAAATGAAGGTTATAAATATTATTCTAATGTAAAAGTTAAAATATATTTATTAATTTTGTTTTTAAAAATTTTAATTATTTAATTTTTAAAAAAAATTATTTGCATGTAAATTTTTTTTAATTTCCACTTTCTCTTAAAACTCCACTTATTAATAGCATTATATTTTGTGCGTATATAGAGGTTAGTCATTGTAGAAATAGGAAGTTACAAACGCATAAGAGAAAGGTAAGAAAAAAGAGAGAAATTAGAGGGAGAGATGCCGGAGTACTGTGTAACAGGCGGAACGGGATTCATCGCTGCTTACTTGGTCAAGTCCTTGCTGGACAAAGGTTTCTTTGTACGCACCACCGTCCGAGATCCAGGTTATTTATTAGGTTATTTACTCTGAATTTTGTTTCCCTCTTTTTGAAAACAAAGGAATAAATCAAATTAAATCTTGATTTATGAGCAGAGGATGTGGGAAAGGTTGGTTTTCTTAGGGAGTTGAATGGAGCCAAGGAGAGGCTGAAGATTATGAAAGCCGATTTGATGGAGGAAGGAAGCTTCGATGACGCTATTCAAGGCGTTGATGGTGTTTTCCACACTGCTTCTCCGGTTCTTGTTCCTTACGATCACAACGTTCAGGTAAAGTTTCTTCCTTTCTTCCCTTTTCCATTTTTTTTTCTTTTCTTTTTCTCCTTATGTTTATCTTAAAATCGTTACACCACATAAAAAATAATATAAATATATAAATTATTAATATATTAAAAATTTTTATAAAAAATTATAACATATTAAAATTATATAAATATACACTATAATTTGAGCTACTTCACCGCTCTCAATTAATTAATAAATTAATTAATCAGAATCGAGTGGCATCTGCAATATTTGAGCATCGAATGACTTGATTTTGGTGGCAACATGATTGGCTAACCTCTTTCTGCCTACTAACTTTTCCCTTGCTAAAATTAAAAAAAAAAAAAAAAGCCTAATGAGAGTCTATAAGCATTAGTTAATTTTTTTAATATTATTTTAAAATTTTTGTTAAATAATTTTTATAAAATTTAAAAAATAATATATTAAATATAAATATATATAGATTAATTTCATTAAGCATTGATTAATATACTACTAAAGTTTAGTTTATTAGTGTCCAATTTGTTAAACAGCTTCCACCATGGAAAAAAACAGATTCCCATTATGGAGTCTAGTCAACATTCACCAATAATGGACCCAGGTCGCATGATTAGAGAGTTTCGTCTTTCTTTTCTACTTTAGGATTCAAAAAATATAACTTGAATTTGAATAGATTTCCACAAAACAAGCCAAAAATAATAAATAATTGGTTCGTTTCGATGTTTCTGGGAACACGTGTACAGTATACTTTAAGCCACTTATTTATTATATGGAGCACAGAAATTTGATCAAATGCTTGGCAGTTTATGAGGGCAAGAGACAAAATCCACATTCACTGATGCACCGTTGCACACGGAAAGTTGTTTTTTTTTCAGCCATTATTGAGGTGATAAAATAAATTTGAATTAAAAAATTTATTTAAATTTAAATCGAATTTGATTTAATTAAAAAATTAATAGTTTCAATTGAAAAAAGTTTAAACTTGAAATGATCCGATTCGAAATAATTTAAACTTAAATTTGATTTAAATTCGAATTTAAATTTAATATTAAAAATAAATATAACTAAATAATTTTTTATAAAATAAAAATTTTAATTATTAAATTTATTTTAATATTTTTTTAATAATTTAATTAAATATTAAAAACATAATTTATATTTTATATATAATTAAATATGTTCATGATTTGGATCAAGTTACGATTCAAATTTTTTTAAAATTTCAATCTTAAACTTATTAAACGTGCCTAGATCCATCCATTTAAGTTAGAATTATTATTCATCATATTAACAAATATTTTTATTAATAATTGTATATTTTATAATTAAATTTAAATAAAATATTTATTATTTTAATTTAAAATCACTGATGTAAGCCATGTTGGGCTAGTCTAAAATAAAAATACGAAAACCTAGGCCCAGGCCCAATTGGGTCAGTGGGTAACTAAACTCTTAAGCAAGTCAATATATGATAAAGTAATAATTTATTAAAAAGTAAATTATATCATGAGCTTTAAAAATATTATCCATAAAGTATATTATCCATTTCTGACATTTTCTTTAATTTAATTAATTGAACTTATTAAATATTGAGAGTTTATATATATTAGTAATAAATATTTAAATACTTCTTTGATTATTATTATTATTATTATTTCAAGTAATGATAATTAGAGTATGATAATAGTATAACAAAATAATAAGATAAATTAAAAAATATGAAAGTCATAATAGATAATACCATATTAAAAATAAAAAAAATCAAATGTTAAACTAGCAATTTAACATGCCTATGGACCGAGCAGCCTGCCCAACCCAATTCTCGGTATATTAGGCTCGGGTCTCAAATTTTAAGTTTTAGGCAGGCTTTACCCGAAACAGTATTTTTTAAAATAAAATAAAATATTTTTATTTAAATTTGAATTATAAATATATAAATATTAATATAAAAATAATTTTTTAATATTATGAACCATGATTTGTGCTTAAATAGGTAAGTCAGGCTAAATTCGGTCTTAAGCTTAGAATTCAAAATTTTTTTTTGTCGTGATAGGGCCCATGAAATCGAACTAATGTTTTTTAGGCCGGACGGGCCAAACTTGGGTTGGTCTTTGAATTTAAAATTACGTAATAGTGATTATATTTGATATAAAATAAAAATAATGTAAAACATACTCGAATTCAAAGTCGACTTAAACCCAAATCCGAATTAGCCTAAACTTGAATAGACTCGAATATGAATTGACTTGAACCCAAATTGATCTGAACCCGAATTGACCTAAACCTGAACCCGAATAAAACTGAACCCAAAATAATCTGACTCAAGCCTGCCAATCAGCCCAATTGCCGCCTCTACACCAGAAATTTGACATTGAACAGTTTCATGAATTGTCCATAAATTTTAATTGAAATTTTATTTTGAAAGTGAACCTTAATTTGTTTAACATAGATTACTAAAATTTGTCAATTATACCAAATAAAAGGGGACATATAGCATATTTTCAATTTTTCTTTTAGAAATGAAAAAAAAAAAAACTTTTAGTAAATCAAAGATGAACTATTGAAAAAAAATAAATTTGAAGATTTGAGTATTTGATATTATTGTCAAATAAATGGTAAAATATTAAAATAGCCCTTGAATTATTTCATTTTTAAAGTAATTCTTTGTAATCTTATTGTCCAAATAAGTTTTTATTCTTTCGGTTTATACCCAAATATGTTCTTATATTAAATGAAAGATTTATTCATATTAATGATTTATTATGAATAAATAAAAATTAATAATATTTATTCATATTAATGATTTATTATGAATAAATTAAAAGTTAATCACTTATTTGAATTCAAATTAAAGACTAATAATTTATTTGGGTACGAATTAAAAATTAATGATTTATATTAGTGTAATAAAATTATAAAGACTTTATAGTTAAAAAAATTGGTAAAAAATTGGTGTTTTTTCTTGTTGTTTTAACCTAAAATATATATGTGTATATATATAGTATTGAGATGAAATGTCCAACGAGATATAAAATTACTAATTAAAAGTTCAGTCGTACATAGATATAAAAGTAATTGATGAAAAATTAATTATTGTAATAAAAATCAGGAGAAGAGCTTTAATAATCTCTTTATGGTCTTGCATAATGATAATGATTCTTCTCGTTTTAAGAAAACCTTTGTAATGGTCAATATCTATTAAAGCTAAAACTTCAAGATCAAGTTTAGTCTACAAAAAATATACCTATCCTGGGCTAGTCATTCGATTTGATCCACTTGAGTCGGATTTTGGATAGATTATTTATTGATTATGGTAATTTGATTTGATTTGAATTATTTTTTAATAATTTAAAAATATTTTTATTTAAATTTATTTGTAAGATATATAAATATTAATATAAAAATATTTTAAATATTTTAAATTATTTATAAATGGTAAATATGTGTGATATGGATGGGCCAAGGCGAAAATATCCATGAACATGAAAGTCAATTTTTTTCGAATGTGAACACCTGTGGCAAAAAATGTAGGATCTATTAACTAAGAGATGACAATCTTAATTCTTATCAATTGCACTTTTTCTCTTCTCATTGACAAAAGGCAATTAGCCTACACTAGTAAGAATATTTACATTTAACAATCTCCCTTAGGGGATAAACAGAGACCCATTGAGGTGGACATTTTCGACATCTAGTCATTCTATCTATCCAGTTAGCCACCCTGTTGGCATCTTTTTTAACAAAAGCAAAGCAAACATCAATAAAACAAAAACATCCTTTGCTCATCTGCATCTATAGCCTCAGTATCCTAGCCTTTCATAGTTACAGAAGATCTGTTAATTAGTTCCTCATTATTTGATTCTAGAATAGCTCTATCCCATGCTCTTCTCTGAACAAGCACAGTACTAAGCCTAAATGCCAAGGCTTCAGCCAGTAGTGCAGAACTTGTAATGAATAGTGCATTGGTTCCATCGATGACTATGCCATTGCAGTTACGTGCTATAACAGCAAGACCCCCCCATCTTAGTAGAAGGATCGAAAGAGACATTGCAGTTAACTATAATTACCTCCATAGATGGTTTCTACCAAGAAATAGTCTCTGTGGTTGTGCTATTGCAGGGAGGTAGGTTGATGCTACCATTTGTTATTTCTTGCTAGTCTTTTAGAGGCAAATTCCATACTTGAATTGGGTCACCTTTTATGCCTTCGAAAATCCAATCATTACGAGTTTTCTATGGATGTCAACAAAGCCAAGCTAAGATAAATATAGTATTAAAGGGTCCGAAATTCGAAAACAGAGTACCAATAGTATTTCACTATTTTTTAAAACCCATGAAACCTCTTTTTCTTCGACAATGCTAAAAACAGATGCTATTCAAACAGCGCTTGCGAAAGGACAAAAGAAAATGACATGTTCTAGTGACTCAACTTCTTTATAGCATCGACTGCATATACCAGTCCCTGATTTAAAGGGATGGAACAAATTCCCAGTAGTAGCCGAGGCATTATGACAAGCACACCAGAGAAAGTGTTTAATCTTTAATAAGGCTTTCGAATTCTATACGCTTATCAACAGCTATCGACCCATAAAAGTTTGTCACTAGACCCTGAAGGCCTACTGAGGTCCTCTCTTCTTCTTAGCATTTGGTAACTAGCTTTCACAGAGGAGAGGGGGTGACCTCAATGGGCCTTCTTCCCTCTTCCCCAAATTGACGGAAGACCAAGATACTTGCAATTCCAGTTCAGCAGCTTGACGCCTAATCTTCTCTTAATGTCATCACATAAATTAGCCTTAGTGTTGAGAGAAAAATAGACGACAGACTTAATGAAATTAACAGATTGCGTTGAAGCATTTTTGAACATTTTCAGCATGAGAATAATGTTATGCAATTTTGAATATTAGCATTAGCAAACAAAATACAATCATCTATAAGAAGAAGGTGGTTTAAGGTTGGACATCGCCTATTGATCTTAAAACCTGGGTGAATACCCGAACCCAAATCCTTCTCAATCATACATGATAACACATTAGCAACAAGAATAAACAAATAAGAAGAGAGAAAGGTCACCTTGTCGCAAACCTTTCTTAGGGATGAAAGTCTATGTTTTAACACCATTAATCATTAAGAAAAATTAAGGAGAGGATGCACATTCAATAATTCTGTTAACCTAAATGGAATAGAACCCTATCTGTGTCATTAACTTTTCTGAGAAAACTCATTCAACTTTGTTATAGGCCCTTACTAAGGTCCAGTTTGATTTCTATGACTCCCTTATCTCCCTACTTGCGTCTCTTAATAGCATGAAACACCTTATAAGCAACAAAAATATTGTCTTGAATTTGTCTTCCTATTATGAAAGTTGATTGAGCTGGAGAAACCACTAAAGGCAAAATAGTTTTTAATCTAGATGCTAGTATACGAGCAATCACCTTGTATGCAAAATTGCATAAGCTGATCATGTGAAAATGAGATATGTCTTCTGGGCCTCTTTTGCTAAGGAATCGGAACAATAGTTGTGCGATTTATTTCTTTAAGCAAATGCCCACTCTGGAAAAAGCATTTCAATATTCCATAAATATCATTATAAACAATGTCCTAATACTGTTGATAAAAGGTTCATGAACAATTGTCAGGACTTGGTGCTTTGAGGGCTTCCAATCCAAAAACCTCTTCCTTAATCTCGTTATTTGTAATCTTCTTACACAAATCAGCATTATATCAATAGTGATTAACTTCTCCACCAATGCGAATACTTGCTCTATTTCAGACAGAGAGCCAGCTTGATACATCATATTTAAGTGCTCGAGAATGAAGCCATAGATCTTCTTATCCTCGGTAATTAATACCCTTTCGCTATATCTGAGTCTTCGAGTTATGTTATTTCTTTGTTGCTGTATAGTTAAAGTGTGAAAGAATTTAGTGCTTCTATCTCCATATTTGAGCTAGTTCAGTCGAGACCTCTAATGCTAGAGTCTTTCTTCTATCTCTTTTTCTCATCTAGCTTCTGTTTCAGTGCTTTTTCTCCATGCTTTGATTCTTACGTACGAGAAAGCGATTAAATAGTGGTAATTTTTTGAATAATTCATCAATCTCATACTTTGGATTTTGAAAATTTCCTTTGCACCTAAGCTTTAAGTTTTTTGCTGTCATTGTTAGCTTCTTTTGAAACTGAAACATCCTAGACCTCTCAACATTTTGGTTCTATTCCAAAGAGATCACATTTCTGCATTCATGATTAAAAAGCCACTTTGTTTCAAATTTGAACTGAGGTCTTTCCTTTTGGTTCTTTCCCAATAGACATAATAGAACGGGAAAATGATCTGATGTAGCAGCAATCTCAAGCAAGCCACAAGCTAATGGAAAAAGTTGACTCCACTCTATAGTTATACGTTTCTGTATGAAACCTTACCAATTTTATTGTTTGTCCAAGTAAATCATCCATCTTGTAGAGCCATGTCTATTAATCCACATTCATCCAAAATATTATTAAATAATCCCACTTGGATTTCATCAATTGAATTCCTATTTACTTTTTTTTCTTGTGATCGAATAGTATGAAAGTCTCCAATACAACACCAAGATTCCTTTTGTTCCCTCTAAAGATTTTTAACTGTTTCCTAGACTTCTCTTCTGCCTTCTTTTTTTTTTTTGGATTCCCATACACAAAAATGCAAAAGCCCTCTCCCCTATTCTCAAAAATTCATGCATATATCAATAAAATATCTAGATATCTTTAGAACTTCCATCTTCACTTATGTAATCCACCATAAAGCCAAGTCCCTTGACCTTCCATATGGATTTTCGTAGACTCCTTTTACAAAACCCAATCGACTTCTTAATCTTTCTAGCCTTGACTTTCTTTGTTTCATCTCCATTAAGAAGACAACAGAAGGACAAAACTTGTTTATGAGCTTTTTGTTGCAGGTCCCGCCAATATTAATTACATTGGGCAAGCAAGCAAATTGCTTGCATGTGAGAGCCAATGAATTAATT
>JAQSVH010014547.1:0-11611 GCA_029448705.1 Adansonia digitata | reverse complement strand
AGTGATATTTGCTTTATGGTGATGACGTAAAAAAAAAAACAATTATGATTGAACAAATTCATTAGTGCCAAGTATTGGGCATCACGAGACGGATCGAGTCCTTACTTGTGTTGTAACCGACTCTTGAGCCTAACTTCATAAATCTTTGGTATACGTAGATTAAAAAATTGTTCCTTTAGAGTTTTGTAACTCTTTAATGGATGGTTTTAATAGGTGGACGATCACAACTTGCCAAATAAATCAGTGGCAATTCTTTAACCTATTCATTCTAGTATTTCGATATGAGAAGTTTAAATGAGTGATTCATTTGACTGGATAGGGCCTTATAATGATTTGAAGTATTGTCTACTCTGATATATTGAGGTTCATATCTTGATATATTACAGTAGCTTCTTGGCCACTCTACTTAGGAAATTAGAGAGTCAAGCTTTAGATTAGTTGCATGTTATTAAAGTTTTGATTTTTCTCATTTTTAGTCAGTTTTTAATGATAAAGTGAGATCTAGGTTTGGAGCTTTTTCAAGACACATTGCACTAGCATATTCATTATACTCTCTACTAGACCATGCAGGGGGAGATATAACACCAATTTTAGGATATATAGCATTATTAACTGATCACATGATTAACATCCTATGTGGTTGGCCAAAGCCTTTGAAGTTCAATGCTCATGTTTTCATGATTCATCCATATAAACATGAGCAGTGTTTTCACTAAGGTTGAACTCATTTCAACAAGCCTATGATTAGCCTAGGTTTGAGGTGCCTTAACCATACTTACTAGGCTTGGGGAATGACTTAGGGACAACGTGCATTACAGGCTTTCTTAAATATGCATGTAAAGAGCCATAGGAGCCAAATTCAGTCAACCATTCCTAAAAGTCTAGAAGAACCTAAAGCTTAGGTATAATCAAAAAACTCTTCCAAACTACTTTCATTTTTTTGATTCTGAGTCTTAAGTGGTATCAAATGAATTTCATCACTTAGGATATTTATTATCCCATCGATATCTGTTTATATTTACATTTGATTATAACTCATAGTTTAGCTATCGGGTTGATGGCTAAAATGTGTTTAAAATATAAAATTGAGGTGAGGTGAATGGACACCTCAAAGTTTTGGATCATGATTGCTATAAAGTCAAGAACATTTAAATGTATCATTACATTATTAAATTGATGGCTAATGTGACACTAGAAACATCACGATAGCTCAGTTTTGAGAAAAATGTCCTAAAAGGATTTGGTACCCTAAGTTAGAAACATATATCGACAAGGCTAGTCTTTTAGAATCCAGTTATAAGGCATGTACTCCGATTAGGGCATATGTAGTTTGAAAGGGTTAGAGTGATTGCATATCATGGCATAAGTTATGGATTTAATAGATAATTGCCTGACCCAAAAAAAAAGGATATCTTTGCATTACAAATTGGTGGTATTCTATTTGACCTTGAGGCATATTAATGTAGCAGTGGTTGACTTCTTTGATTGATTAAGGTACAACATCAACCCAGCTATGATGATTCTGGTTGAGATGATATAGTCCTTAAACTTTTGCAAGAGAAAAGTTGGGAGTAGATTCCTCGGGTATGCCTCATTGCTACAAATATGGTTCCATAGTTACTTATGAAAGGATGTAAAAGTTGATATTTGAATTTGTACTTGATTGTGCTCACCGATTATCCATTTCCTTAGAAAGAATTGGCTGAGTAATTACACCAAAGATCAATGGGTGTTGATATTTCAGAACCTAAAGACGGATGATGTCACATAGGGAGCACAATGGATGTTTTTTTTAGTTATGCTAATACCGATGCAGACATTGGCATTGGGTGCCCTTGCTAGGTATCTTAGGTTGTACAGTTATGTTCATTTGTTAGTTTAGAGGCAATTCAAGTCCTGATCATTCATTCCTTTAACTCATGATCTGGGTGAGTTTGATTTTTCTCTATGAAGAAAATGGTTATACAAAAAAAATATGAGCCGTGGCTAGTGAATAGAGAGAGAACTGTTGCATGCAATTGTCTCGATATTGGGATAATATGACCTTAGCATGAGGTTTGGAGAGATAATCAAGTTACTGATATTATTTTGCTTCCAGATAAAGATGTGGTTCTTTTGATAGGAGAGTCATTATTCGAGGTTGAATTATTGAAGAAAAATTTAAGTCAAAACTGGCAACATTTCAGTTAGAAATTGCTTAGTTAAAGGCCAAAACTGGGCAGTTATAGTATGATTAAATTGTATATGAATGACAATTAAAAGTGTTTCATAAGAGGAAAGACAATGCCGAGTGATGTTTAAAGGAACTATGTTAAGATAACAAATGACTCAGGCTTACTCTAAAAAGTGCGAGGGTCGACAAGTCTTCTAAGGTGGAAAAATTAAACAATAAATGAACTTATGGAAAGGTATGGCCAAAATGATTGCAAAACTAGTAATCAAGCTTTTAATTAGCCTATTAGTGAGTCAAAAGAAAACTGATTGTGCTATTGCTCAGTTACAAGTCCAGAGTGATGTCAAGATGGAATTCGGATTTCCATATTGATGTTCCTATGAAAGAAAAAAAGCAGAAATAGAGCATTGTCTCATTTGATGGATAAAACTACAAATGGTTATATTTCTTGTTAAAAGATGTAATTCAAATGATTTTTGTTCTGAACAGATGTTTGAACTCGATTTTCTTAATACAATAACTAGCGTGGAGTATTGATGGCAATTTTCTATTGGCACTGTTCCCTTATCCAATGCCTTGGACATTTTTGCATAACATCATGTCATTGCTTTTATGCTAACTCATTCTTTTTGTATGGATGCATTTGTATTCATGCCATTGCATCCATGATAATCACAATATGAGATTCTAAAGCTTGGTCTCATTTTTTAAAGAAAAAATTGTGAACATGGGGAAGAGTGTGAAGATATAGGTTCAAAGGAGATATAACACTTGATCCTGATTTGGAAATATACAGAATAATTTACCAACTAGGACATAAAAGATGGAGAAAGCTTAGGAGATGATAATGAAGGGTCAAAAGGAACTTAGATTGCAATTGGTTAAGATTATAAAATTATGACATTAGCCACGAAGGGAAAGAGCAAGTTAAAGGCTCAGTTTCTCAGACTAAAGATGTTAACCCTAGAGAAAAATTTATCGAGTCTATGAATGGTGTGTGAGTAAAAAATGCAGTAACTTTGGTTTAAACATCTCATAGTTTACCCCTTATTGGAATTGCTCCTAGGTGCATGGGTGTCTTGAAGATGTAATGCCACGATTGATCATTAATAAAGGGTTTAATTGAGGATCGACTCTGGCAAACTCATTAGTTCTAGATCTCGATGAGTTTGTCAAGTTGGATGGGCTTAAAACGGTAGCATCTAAGCATGTTGAAAAGGAACAAGTGCAGTTGAAAGTCATAAAAATGAGATTAAAAGCTATAAAAGGAATAGATAAGTTTGGAGTGGTGGATGTGATAAAATTGGGTCTGATGTTTGGGTTGGTCATTCCTTGAAATTCAAGATGCCCAAGTTTGAGAAGTATAATGGAACTATGTGCCTATCAGCTCACATCAAGATGTATTGCTATAAGATTGTAGGGTATGAGAGCAATGAAAAGTTGTTGATCTATTATTTTCAGGATAGTTTAATCAGTGTTGTGGCTTAATGGTATGTAGGATTGGTAAGGCCAAAATTCAGACTTAGTGGGATTTAACTCGAGCTTTCTTTGAACAATACAAACAAGTTACAGATTACGCAGCCAGGCAGTTGTCTTTACATAATATGGAGAAGAAGTCTAATGAGAGTTTTAGACAATATGCTTAGAGGTAGACAGAAAAGGTTGCATAAGTGATTCCTCTTTTAACAAAGAAAGAGATGACAATTATTTTTATTAGTACTTTGAAGGCTCCATTCTATAAAAGGTTGGTTAGTAATGCGACTAAAAATTTTGTAGATATGGTGCTAGCTAGAGATATAATAGAGAATGCCATTACAAGTGGCAAAACATCCAGTGGGGAATCTTCAGGAAATAAGAAACCAACTTTGGGTGAAAAAAAGGAAAAAAAGGCTAGTGCTATTAGGTTTGATAATCGTACACCCACCTTGTACCTTACTATCCGTACTACCTTTTAGTATCTGAGTCGAGTTCAAGTTCTTACCCGTTTGCTCCCTAGCCCATTTGTTCCCCAACCCGTTTACACTGCTACTTATAACCTGGCATACATGTACCTACAAAGTAGTAACTAAAGTACCTAAAATACTATGAGTAACCCTAGACCACTAGGCCATCCTACAATAGACAACAATTTGGCCTAATTTCAATGTCTTATCATGACTTGTACCTACAGTTGATTTAGAGCAATTAATAACACCAATCTATGTCATACCTTTATAGCCTCCTTACCTAAAATGGTATGATGCTAATGCTACATATGAGTATCATGGGGGTGTATAAGGGCATTCGATAATAATTGTCTAGCATTTAAGAGATGGGTTTAAGGTCTTATTGACGCTGGTAAGCTAAAATTTAAAACTAAACTGGGTTCTAATGTTGCTAAAAACCCATTGCCTAATCATGCTGAGCCTAAGGTGAATGTAGTGATGGTTAAGAAGGCGTGCAGGGTAAAGATGAGTACAGATAAGGTGAGGACTCTTTTGAGGGTAGTCTAGGAAACTATGCTAAAAGTTAAGATGATTTAAGAAAAGTAATTTTCACTAAGTGGTTCGAGAAAGTATTGCAAGTTTTATGTTATGGATGTAGATGAGTTGCAAGGTATGTTGATTTTAGATTTTCATTTAAGAGTTGATGGATAACAAAGAAATATAATGCTATGAGTGATGCATAAGCTAGTTTTGAGTTAGTAGACATGGTTGGTAAGGGTTTTGTGATGGTTCTTTACGAAATTGGTAGACTAATGATTATTTATTACAAGGATTATCCTATTAGTGCTGCAATTGTGATGCCAATTCCACAAATGGTTATTGGGGTCCCTAGATCATTTCTATACAAAAGTGATAAAGTAGTTCCATGAAAATACAAGTTTGATATGGTAATAGTTAGAGAACTATGTCTCCTAATTGATGCTATAACTCGAGTGAGTCATATGACTAGGAGTGGAAGGCGTTATTGTCCACCTGTATGAAGAAAAAAATTAATGGTTGCTGAAAGAGACTAATAATGAGCCAAAAATAGTAATAAAGACAGTTTCTAGGGAGGTAAAAAAATTGATAAGTGAATAACAAGCTAGAAAATTCCTAAAATTTATAAAGCATAATGTGTATAGCAGTGTGGAGTAGTTGAACAAAATATAAAGATATCGATGCTATTTTTATTGTTGAACCTAGAATGGCAAAGAAAAGCTTTATTGAAAGTTTTTAATCAAGCGAACATGGTACATAACATTTCTATGGATCAAATAAGTTGGTTAGCAAACAATATATTAGGGACAACTTTATATCATTCAGTAACGATGAAATCCTTTCAAATGGAAGAGGTAATGTAAAGGCTCTTAATATCATTGTCAACTAGAAAGGATATACTTTATTCTAAGTGTTGATTGATAATGGTTATGTATTGAATATGCTACCCTTAATCACTCTATAAAGGCTACCAATTGATGCCTCGCACATTAAGGACTGTTATATTTCTGTTCATATTTTTTATGGGACCAAGCGAGATTGGCATAATCACAGTTCTTTTGAGAATAGGCCCATGTACTTATGAAGTGGTGCTTCAAGTTATTGACATTGTGCCATCATACAACTATCTATTTGGTAGGCCCAGGATTCATTTTGCAAGGTTAGTTCCTTCTTCGTTTCACCAAAAGTTGAAGTTTATTATGGATGATATGGTAGTTATCATCAGTGGAGAAAAAGACATCACAACTATCATGTCTACTGAAGTACCTTATATAGATCATAATGAGGAGATTGCTAATCCTTTCTTTTAGTCCTTTGAGTTTGTAAATGCCACTTATGTAGGGGAAAGACTGCTGATTATTCAACCCCATCTATCTCAAAGTACTAGGATAAGATTAAAGATAATTGTGAGGTAAGATTGTCAAGTCAGCAAAAGATTGGGAAAGCATTTGTAGGGAATGACTAGAGCCTTAAAGATGGTTAGTTAGAATAAAAAGAATGGATTAAGATATAAACCAAATGCTACTCAAAAGAGAGAGATAGCTGAGATGGCTAGAAACAGAAAGATGGATAAGAGGATGGGCTTTAAGCTGAAATTGGATAGAATGACTTTTATTTCTCTTTGGGATAGTTTTTGTTTTATAGGTTATCTAAACTCAAACAAGGAAAGGTATTAGGAGAGGTCTTAGTTCTGCTAAGGGAGGCTTTGAGAATTTTAGTATCTCTATTAATGTAGAGCAGAAGATCTTTGAGCTGGGTATTCTCTTTGCCTATGATCATTGGATTTAAAATGACACCAAGATCTTTATAAATTGTAGGCCTTATCTTTGATTAATATAAAGAACTATGCCCTAAATGTTGAAGCCTAACAACATTTAAAGGCTTTTTGTATTGGGCTCAATTTATCAATTATTGTTAAATAAATAACAAGCATGATGCGTTTTTATATCCATGTATCTTTATGTGCATGTGAATACTTTACTTCTTGAACTGATTATCTTTCCTTGAATAAACCAATATTCTTGATACCATCATAAACCAATTTAGTGTCTTGATATACTTGCACCCAAAGCTTCAATACTTAAACCTTTGTTAGGTATCTTGACATAAGAGATATGGAGAGAAAGGTTGACCTTCTGGGGTTGCTTTTGATAAATCATTTCATAAGAATAAAGTGTATTCTAATAAAAATTTTGAAGATTATGACTAGCCTTCGGATTTAGCAAGTGATCAAGCAGTAAGAGAAACAAATCATACCTTATAAGGAATTTTTAGAGATGGTGAATTTGGGGATTAATTATGTACAAAAAGAAGCTAAAATTGGGATTACGATATCCCCATCCACTTGAGAAGAATTAATTGCCCTTTTAAAGGAGTTTATGGATGTATTAGCTTGGTTATACCAGAATATATTGGGGTTAGATATAGAGATAGTAGTGCACAAGCTTCTATTGAAACCTGAATGTAAATCATTGCAACAAAAGTTGAGAAGGATGAAGCCGGAGATGCTTTTAAAGATAAAAAAAGGTGAAAAGTAAATAGATGTCTGATTCTTAGAATTGGTGAAGTACCTTGAATGCTTGGCAAATATTGTGGCTGTCTCAAAGAAAAATGGAAAAGTATGCATATGCATGGATTATCGGGACTTGATCAAGGCAAAACTTAAGGATAATTTTTCATTACCCCATATAGACATATTGGTTGATAATATGGTGAAGAATTCTTTATTTTCTTTCATGGATGGCTTTTCTAGTTATAACTAGATTAAAATAGCATAGAGGATATAGAGAAAGTCACATTTGTGACCTTATAGGGTACATTCTATTATAGGGTAATGCCATTTAGTTTGAAGGATGCTAGGGTAAAATGTCAAAGAGCCATGTTGACTCTATTCCAGGACATGATGCATAAGGAGATAAAAGTGTATATTGATAATATGAGTGCCAAATTTTCTAAGTGGGCATGTTGGAAAATTTAAAAAACTATTTGAAAGGTTGAGAAATTTTCAACTTAAGCCTAATTCGACTAAGTGCCCTCTTGGAAAATTATTATGCTTTATGGTTAGTGAAAAAAAAAATAGAAGTGGATCTTGCAAAGGTTAAAGCCATTCGGGACTTGCCACCACCTTGTACGTAAAAGAAAATATGGAGTTTCTTATAAAGATTGAACTACATTGCTAGATTCATATCCTAACTTACAGATAAATGTGATCCGATATTCTAACTTCTATAAAAATAAGATCCTAGTGCATGGAATGATGAATGGCAAAAAGCATTTGAGAAAGTGAAGAACTATCTTTCCAATCTGCTTGTATTGGCACCGCTAGTGCCAAGACGACCATTGATCTTGTATTGTTAGTATTTGAAATGACTATGGTTCATGTACTAAGGCAACATGATGAAACGGGGAAAAAAGGGCAGGCAATATATTACTTTAACAAAAAGTTTACAGACTATGACGTCATGTACTTATTAGTAGACAAGATGTGTTATGCATTGGCATGGGCTACATAGAGACTTGGGCAGTATATGTTCTATCGCAAGGCTATTTTCATTACAAAGATGGATCCAATTAAATACTTGTGTGAAGCTCTAACTCTCTCGGGAAAAACTATAAGATGGCAGGTGTTACTTTTGGAGTTTGACATAGTGTATATGAATCAGAAGGCTATAAAGGGTAGTGCCATAGTTGACTTCCTAGCATTCAGGCTATGGAATATTGTAAGCCGTCGAATTTTGATTTTCTTAATGAGGATTTGATGTGCATATCTCAAGAGGAAGAGGTGTCACCCAAAAATGAAACTTGAAAGATGTACTATAATGGCATTGCTAATGCCACAGAGTACAGTATAGGGCAATATTAATTTACCCAAGTAGAGATCATTATCTATTTATTGTTAGACTGAATTTTGATCACACTAACAACATAGCATAGTATGAAGCATGTGTTATGGGGTTACAAGCTGTTATGGAGCAAAAGGTGAAATTCTTAAAGGTGTGGTGATTCAGCTCTAGTGATATATCAATTTTGGGGTGAATAGGAAACTATGATAGGAAGTTGCTGTAGTATAAGAAGTTGATTCTAGTGAAGAAGTTTAAGAAGATTGATTTTGAGCATTTGCTCAAGTAGGAAAATCAAATCGTTGATTCTATAGGTACTTTGTCTGCCATGATAAAAGTGAGTATTCATGAGGTCCCTATTTATTGCCACAATGTGAAGGCTGAAAAAGATAGTCAACCATGGTGTTATGATATCCGAATCATGATACTGAGAATGATCAGAGAACTATTTGGAGAATGGCCATGCATTTCATCCTTAATGGTGAAGTCTTACATAAAAAAAGTCAAGATCAAGTGCTTCTAAGGTGTGTATATGCCATTAAAGCTGAAAGCATAATTTAGAAAGTCCACAAAGGGATATATGGAATACACCCGATAGACATCGTAATTGAGGCTAGGATATTATTGGATGACCATAGAGGTAGACTACATAAAGTATGCTCGCAAATGTTACAAGTGTTAGATATATGCAAATAAGATTAATGTGCCTCCATCAAAGTTGCATGTGATGACATCTTAATGGCCATTTTCAATGTGGGGCATGGATATGATAGGCCCAATTATGCTTAAGGCTTCGAATGAGTACTGCTCCTTCCCGGTGGCAATAAATTACTTCAACAAATAGGTGAAAGCTATTTCTTATGCAAATGTCACTAAGTTGGTATGTAAATTTCTCAGAAGAGAAATCATATGCTGATATGGAATACCAAAAAGAATCATTATTAATAATGCTTCAAAATTGAAAAAAAAATGATACACAAAGTTTGTGCGCAAATCAAAATCAACCATCATAATTCACTAACAAAATGCTCAAAAATGAAGGAGTAAAAGCACCCACCAAAAACATAAAGAAGGTTATGTCAAAGATGACCAAGATGTATAAAATTTGGCATGAGAAGTTACCATTGGCCTTACATGTTTATCAAATTTTAGTTTATACCTTTATAGGTGCTACCCTTTTTTCCTTAGTCTATGGGATGGAAGCGATGCTACCAATAGAGGTGAAGATTCTTTTATTAAGAGTTTTGATAGAAACTAAATTAGAAGAGGTTGAATGGATTAGATCTTAATATGAGTAGCTAACATTCATTAAAAAGAAAAGGTTGAAGGCTGTTTGTCATGGGCAGATGTATTAAAGGAGAATATTAAAGGCATATGATAAGAAGATTCACCCTTAGCAGTATTTACGATGAGCTCGTGCTTAGAAAGATTCTTTCGATCCAAAAAGATGTTCAAGGCAAGTGGATTCCAAATTGGGAGGGGCCTTATGTGGTGAAGAAAGCATTCTCTAGAGGAGCATTAGTATTGATCAAGATTGATAGGAATGAGGTACTCAGTTCAACTGTTTGAAACCTTCTTCCACTTAATATTTTAAAAGATGTAAAGTTTTAATATGCATGATTAATATAAATCTAAGTGGCATTCACCTATACTATATGGCATGTTATCAATCATAAACATTCATCCATGAAAACAACATATAGATGGAAAAATATTTAACTAGCCAAACCATGATCCAAATCCTAGAAAACAGAAAAGAAAAATAAGATTACAAAAATTTCATCCAAAGCATACTTTAGGTCTTAAATTTTTGCTCTATCTTCATGCATCTGATTGCATCCATGTAATTCATTCGTTCATATCCATAAATATTTAAAAAATAACCATCTTTATAATCTGATAAAAATCCAGACCACCAGCTCTAAAACATCTGTCCTTCAATAGTTACGGGCTTGAAACCATGCTTATGAGAATTGTTGACAAATAATACTTGGAAAATCCACTGCGGTATGAACCTCAGCCTTTTTCATGGCCATGTAGGCTCGATACCCTAGCACTGGGCCTCAAATAGGTTAAAAATCATCACTTTGGTTTATTCCTTTATGGCCTAATAGGCTACCCTTGGGCATAAGGCCACGCACCTGAGCTAGTGGGTGTTCTACCAAGATCCTATCCATGTATCTCAGCGTGCACAAGTGCTTGGCTACATAGTTGAGGAGCGAGCCCTAACCGCGCAACACGTTGGTCAGGCACACACTGCCCAACCTCCACCTCCACTTGCTAGGTGCAATCAAGTCGTATCTTAGTAACACCTTAGGCCTCCTTTTGTTGTCAGGCTTTACACTCTAATGGCAATAATGGTGTTAGTAGCTAAGGCTGCTAGTGTTTGAACACTCGCTCCTTTAGTTTAGGGTTTCAAGGTTTTTAGGTTTTTAAGGTTTTTCTCAATGCGAATACCTACACCTAGGAAATCTACACACCATCAGGCTGTTGGTTATGAATAGAAGTCATTGATTCTGAGTAGCTTTCTAATTATTAAAAAATAAAAAGGTTAATTCCAAAATAATCTACAGGCTTTAGATCTTTATCTTCTATCTACAATTACATAAAAAAATTTGAAGAAAATAGAAAATAAACCTATGTAGTGATGATAGACCATATTTAATTACAAACCCAATAAAAACCTAGATACATTAATTTTAAAATCTAAGGTATCATGAGTGGCAAAAAATAATATATATATCATGATAAACAACATGATGGAAATCCTAGAATGTGAACTCTCTATTAATTCAATCCATACACAATTAAGGAGAATATTGATTAAAAGTTTTATGTATATAACATAACCATAATCTTGCTCAGATACCAATTGTAATAAAAAATTGATCAAATGCATAGTGGAATTTTTAAAAATATTAATCCGATTATACTAAATCATGTTGTTATATAGAATAAAATCATCTTAATCAGTTACCTGAGTTGTAGATCTAAAGATATCATTAAAGAATTCTCAAATCTGTGTGAAAGCTTTAACCAACTAACCTTCTTTACTATTCTCTAAATGGTGGAGTGTGTTGGCACTCTTTGTCTTGATCAACTCTAGATTTGTACGACTTGATCCTCCAAGACCATAT
>JAQSVH010014505.1:0-11612 GCA_029448705.1 Adansonia digitata | reverse complement strand
TAGTAGCTATACAGATTCCTTAAAATGTTAAATGGACTGTCCCAACTTAAGTTGTTGCAAAGGTAGTACAATTTGAATTGATTATATATAGTTCTAAGTTCTAATAATCAATGGAGATGGATTTCTAATTTAGATAAATGATTTTTCCATCCGATGAAATAATTCCCACCCCGGATAGAAATGATCCTCCTAGAGTTAACTGCATGGGTGTCTTTGAAATTTACCCCATTGGAACTTTGGCAAATATAGAGAGTGATAGACATGTGAAAGCATTTTTATTTCTCAACCCTGAAAATGGTATAATTTCCAATATATATATATATATATATATAAAGCCAAAGAAACATGGCTAGCTTTAGCATATTATAGAAGGCACATCACTAGCACATATAATCTTAGGGTTAATATCCCAACCCCTTACAGCGGAGTTTTTAAGCCTAAACCCAAGTATCTATTAAGAAAAATCCAATTCTATAATCATGTTAGTTCAAATAAGTTTTCAATCTCGACTCAACTGGTTTTACCTGCTAACCTGATCATTCTTTTCAACGTTGAAAAATAATAAACAAAGATCATATATACATATATATATATATATCCACTGGCAAAAAACAACAGATATTTATTTGTTATAATGGACAATAACAAATATCAACCACTGAAAATGAAAAAATATATATTTAGTTTTCTTGCATTGGCCCTCTCTTTTGGGCCACAGTAGAGTCATAGTGGCCCGAAATACTCTTATACAGGACAAGGGTGTCAGCTTCAAAAATGGTGACCCAATGTTGCCCAACCAGCACTGCCTTCTTCAGCAACACTTATATGAGATTTCATCTAAGCAAAGTCTATATAATATAAATATAATACAAAAATAATAAAAATATGATACAATAAAAAAATTATAAACACAATATAAATATATTAATGTATCAAAATCTAAATAACATAAATTATTAACATATAAAAATATTTTAAACGTGAGAAAAAATTGTTTTCGCATCGAAATGGTTGGTTATAAAAGTAATTTAATTTTTTTATTTTAATTTGAATTAAATATATCTGTGGTGCAAAGTTTACAAAACTTGAAATTGACTAAATGGTTGTTGAGAATTTAAGTGATACTCTAGCACTAACAAGAAACGTGAGCCCATTTAAAATACTTTTGGCCCATATATGCCGATCTCAGTTGTTTTACTTTGCTCAATTGGGTGGTTCATTTCTGGCTACAGTCCCCGCGAAGCACTAGTAAGGACTAAGGAGGCCGGTTTCCATTCCATGTCAACTACAGGCCCCAGTGGAGCTTTTGAAATTATTAGATTTTGTAATTCATATATCTATGTTATAATTATGTTTAAATTATTATATATTTATATAAATTTTAATATATTTATATATTCATGTTATGTTTTTATTTTTTTATATCGTATTATGTTTTATAACATATTTTTATTTTTATCTTATGTTTGTTTTATTGATGTTATATACAATATTACCCTATTTAAAAATAATACCAGCTCGGCCATGTGCCCATGCCCAAAAAAGCATATATAAATAAATAGTGTTTCATCTTCTTCTTTTGGCCTTTCGATGAAAAATTTTAAATTTATATAATGAAATTAAAGTAATTGTCACATGTTCATTGATCAATTAATAAAATTTTATTTTTTTAAATCCTTGCCCAATTTAGAGACTAAAGTCTTCCTTTCGGACATGGAAAAATAAAAAGAAAATGTTTAGTGCTAATTAATAGATCAATTAGTTTTCAAAGTTTAAAATTAATAAATCAACAAGTGACAAGTATATAAATCTGATTATAAATTAAACAATTTCATTATCAATGCATATTTGGGCACCTGAAATAGGGCTATTATTATTATTTTTTTATTATCTTTGGTAAGTTGATTGGATACAATATTTTGTTACTAATTGATAAGATTAAGATTATTAATTAAGTGAAGTGAGTCAATCCAAAGATTAAAAAAATTGTACATCAAAGATGATAATTATATATATAGTACAAAATAAGATATTTTTAGAGACGGGATATAAAATCATTAAAATAAATATCTTTTTTTTTTATCTTGAATAATAGTTTAAGAGAGAAATTTCATTCATAATTTAATAGTATTAGAGATGGATATTATTTCAAAACTTTTCAGGGATAATTTTAGAGAGTAATTATCAGAAACTTTTTTTTTTGTTTTTAAAATTTTCAAAGACGAATTTTTATCTTTTACGAATAATTACTTGAACATCTTAAATTTTTACAACAGAGAACAGCCAAAACCCTTCTTTGAAAATGCCATCTAGTGATGACAAACTTGTGTTGGAAAAAGGAAAAAAAAAGTCTGAATAGAGCAAGACCTTGATTTATATATGTAAGAAACATGAGTAAATAAACAAATACTGTTGTTTTCACAATCTCCAAGTCTCCTTAATTATTGTAATAAATTTAATTTATTTGAAAGGCCGGCATTTCTGCAAAATCCCACTTCATATCCGTTTTTGGCTATTTGCTTGCTGACAAAATGGGATTAAAGATGAGCTGTCCTTTTGACTAATTTATCATTATCTTTTGCATTATTAGGGGCCAATTTTTTGGAAGATTTAATTAATTAGGAAAATGAGAAAAATGTGAGATTTAATTATTTGACAATTTATATGATCAATGTCAATATGTTAGAGTAATAAGATATTGCAAAAATGTTAACAAGTTCTGGTCTTCAATCTTTAATCCTATGCTTGATAGTTATACTTAATTTTTTTAATTATTAAATTTTTTTCCTTGTAAAAATATTTTGAATTTTTGAACATGTTATATGTATATATATGCACAAACAGAACTTCTTCACTTATTTATCAATTCATTTTAAATGAATAGGTATCAGAGTTAAGTTTGTTAGCATCTTGTTTCTTATGAGTATGTCATGTGATGGATCTTCTGTTTTCGTTATTGGCATTGAGCATATGCATGAGGGAGAGTGTGTTATTTCGTTCAAGTCTTGGATCTTTTGTTAGGTAAAAAATTCACTTAACAATTCAAGACCAAACATATACTGAAAATACACCTAACGCATACTGAGAACATCACTTAACAACCTCCCTAATGTTCGGTCAAAGATAGAAAGTCCAGTATATGACAAACCCAAAAGGGTAAGGGGTAAAAAAAAAAACAGAACAAAACCTAGGTACAATTTGATACCATGTTAAACATGAGTCTGAAATCAATTAACAATAAATAAAAAAGACGCAAACCTCCAAATACTTCATAAATTCCATTTCCTTTAGCTTAATTTCTTCAATCGCTTTTAATAATAATGACCATTTCACGTAATCATGAATATTGTGGGGTTTGGATTTAATTATTACAAGATGTCTAGCTAGTTCTTAGCAGCAAGAAAAACAAAAAGGTCTAGCTAATCGGTTAGCTAGGACGATAGGCCAGATTGTTGTTTTCTTGGGAAGGGAGCTAATTTCCTGTTTTGCATATGTCAAGGCCAGCTAAAGGTCTACCTTCCACAAATGGAATGTGCCGTCCTTGGACAAAGGCATGAAAAACAAAACCCTTATCGACTTGAAGGAAAGCTTGCCACGTCAAGATTAAGATTTAAATAATGACGGTAATAGATGATACGAGTTATTATTATATAATTTTAATTTTGTTATTATTAATATTTATTATAATTTATTAAAATAATATTTTATTATATTTAAAATATCTATATTTATAATCATAATTTAAATTTTTTTTAAATTCAAAAGCCACTTGTTTTTGCTAATTTAATTAAAAAATTATAAGTAATCGGGATTCTTCAATTTTAGCCGTTCATTTGATTTGAAGCAATTTTTGTGATAATGCAACCATAATCAAGAGTCAATGTAACTAGTGAATGAGCTGTCAGCTCTACCAACGTCGACCCATTCCAAGTCACATCTACGCAATAGGACAAGTGCTGTGCAACGGAGGCTCTTAGGATACGTTTCTTATGAAACGGTTTTAGTTGCAACATTTTTTAAATTTGTTTGCATATTAAAATTATATAAATATATTATAAATTATATAAATTTTTATAATTAAAAAATTTTAAATTATCAATTTATATTATATATTAGATAAATTATTATAATTTGTAATATAAGTTAATAGTATGTATTTTTATTATAATTACAAATATATATTATTTATTTATATAAATTATAATAAAAAATAATAGAAGATGTAATATATAAATTTATTATTTTTATATAAAAATTTTGTAAGTTACAAAAATATATTATTAATAGATAATAAAAAGTGGTATTACATAAAATATTATAATTACATAAATTAATTATCCATTTTGTAAGTATATTGTCATAGGTAACATAAATAAATATTACATATTTTTTGACAGTTACACATAAACCATATATATTACATAAAAGATAATGATAGTTGTAAAATATAATTTATTATATTTACATAAAAATAACATAATGTACATAAATCATTAAAGTATAGATAATTTTTATATGTAATATGTGCTAGAAGTTATATATTTATGTATGTTTATATGTAAAAAATTACATATAAATATTACGGGATTACATAAAAGCATTATAATTTTACATAATACATTATCAAATTTGTAATGTATTTATATAAAATATATATGTTAATATTACAATAATTATATTACATTAATAAAAAATTGATTTTATGATAGAATATAGGTTTTTTATTAGCCGGTAAAAATTACAACTAAATATTAGAAAATTATACATAGCACTAGGGTGAAAGTAATGTTTATACGCAATATGTGTTATAGATAATATATGTGTGTAAAAAAAATCTTTGAATGTAATATTTATACGTAAAAAATTATATATAAACATTAAAAGATTACATACAAACATTATAGATTTACATAAAATATTATAGTAATTGTAATGTATTTATACAAAATGAAAAATAAAGTATAAATTTTTTCAAATTATCTTTGTTAGTAAATATATTATACATGTAGGAAATAAATTTTTTGAGTAAATTTTGAAGTTAAAAAATTCTATAACTTTTAATTTTATTTACATATTTTTTTAAATTAATAATAAATATAACATATTAATAAAAATTAATTTTATGACAAAATTTAAATTTTTAATTAATTGGTAAGAATTACAACTAAAGATTATAAAACTTACAAATAACATCAAAGCGAAGATAACATTTAAATGTAATATGTGTTAGATAATATATGTGTGTAAAAAATCTTTAAAAGTAATGCTTGTATGTAAAAAAGTTATATATAAACATAAAGTATTCATGTAAAATGAAAAATAAAGTATAATTTTTTCTAAATTTTTTTGTTCTTTTATTAAATATATTATATGTGTAGAAAATAAAATTTTTAACCAATATTTGAAGTTAAAAAATTCTATATTTTTATTTAATTACATATTTTTTAAAATTAGTAATAAGTATCATATGATAATAAAAAATTAAATTTATGATAGAATTTGGATTTTTTATTGGTTAGTAAGAATTACACATAACATTAGAGTAAAAGTAATGTTGATATGTATAATGTATTATAGGCAATATATGTGTATAAAGAATTTTTAAATGTAATATTTGTATATTTATAAAAATTACATATAAACATTATTAGATTATATCCAAATATTACAAATTTACCTAATCTATTAACGAAATTGTGATGTATTTATGTAAACAAAAAATAAAGTATAATTTTTTCAAATTATTTTTATTTTTTATTAAATATTTTATGTATATGAGAAATTTATTTTTTAATAATTTTTAAGTCAAAAAAATTATATATATATTTTAAATTTATTTACATTTTTTTAAAAAATTAATTATAAATATAACATATTAATAAAAAATTAATTTTTTGATAAAATTTAAAATTTTTTATTATTTGATAAGTACTACAACGGTTTGATCTTGGAGGCCAACGATGCAAAGGGCTTCAGTTTCAAGGTTTCGGAGAACCTTTAAACCGGTTACACAAAAACAAATGAGTTTCAATGGCTTAGATTAATATTTTTTTCAATCCAATGGTTCTCCGTAAACAAAGCGTTTCCTACATGCCTGATTTAAAAATTTTTTTATCAATTTTTTATCAACTTTTTATGAATAATTCAAAGAACAAGTAAATTCTTATCGTTTTTACTTAGGGAAATCATAGTGCAGACTATTAACTGTGAGTTAAGTTGGAATAATTTACTTCCACAGTTTTCGTCATCTAAGGGTCTACCGCATTTGATGAGAGGGGGACAACGGTTTGGATTTGGAGGGACAGAAGAACCAGCAGCAAAAAATGCCCCTTGCCCCATCCAAACCCACACCAAAAAAGGGTCGCTCCGGGGAAGGGGGGGTAGGACGCAAAGATGCCTGCGTGGAAGCGCATCAAGACTTGACCGGTGAACATCTGTTTTAGACGGATTGGGGGGTAAAGACCGGAATTTAGACTGGTGGCTCTGTTCTGGCCTATTCTTCCAATCGTAATTTTCAATAGGTGCGGCAACATTAAACTTATGATTATATATAATATAAAAATAATATAAATAAAATAAATATTTTAAAATTTATATAATATAAATTATTAATATATCAAATTTTATAAAAATATAAAATATTATAAATATAATTATAATGCAGTAAAATATACATATAATGACACAAATTAAACATTTTTAAATATAATTTTCACCCTATTTTTACATTTTACATTTTACTTATGTTACCTAGCTTTATTTACTTTTAGGTTTTGCTAATGAGTGTGTATACATTCTTTAATATTACTATGCAATAGTTGATAATGTTCTTATTATTTTTAATAATGAAAATATCATTATAAATGGTTAAATTTAATTTTTTGTGTGCTCAACAAAATTTATACCCTTTTCTTCTTCCACACCCTACTTCTAGTCATTTTTATGAGAAGTTGCTGGATTCAATTAATCGTTTCTGGAGTGGCAAACTGATGGATATTGTTCTTCATCGCGATTAATGCCTGTTTAACATTTTGCAGTATTCATTATTATACGAAAATTTGAAATGGGATCTAAATTCAGAATTGATTGAGATTAATAGCTCTAAGTTTTGTTTTAAGTGTTAATTAAATGGTTATATGCAATCAACTAAAGGTTTCAGCCAACCTTACGAAATACATCTTGAATTAAGCAACAAGTTAATAAAGTCATAACATATCTAATGGGATATGCAGCGTATTTGTTTTATATACTTTACTTATTTTTTTAGAGCATTTAATGTGATATTCTCATTTATCCAATCTCGTGATGCTCTCATCACGCGCTTCTCCCCCATTTATGCCTATCTCGCCATTGAAATGTTCAGCGTGGAGTTACGATTGGTCTACCCTACTTACCCCACCTTTTTGGAGGCACTCGTTGTGAAATCGGACAATCAAGATTTGGTTTCGATACCGCTTGTCACGAAATCATTACCCTCTTTTCAAAAAACATATCTAATGAGATGTACAGTGCATCTATTTCTTTGCTCAAAAACCTTCTTTTTCTCATCTGATGTGATACTAATACATTCTATTTACGTCCTTAGAATGTCTGACATAACAAATGCACTTTTAATAATTATTACTTGTTAGGTGGGGCATATTAAGCAAAAGTAAAGTGAGCCAAGCTGCTTAATTATATCTCTTCTTTAGCCAATATCACATAAAAAGCTTGAGAGGTCACAATTTGGGAATAAGAAACATTATAAAATTTAAAAGATTAAAATGATAAATAATTATTTTAAAAAATAAAAAATTATCTTTAAGAATTTTAAAAATAAAAAATAATTTATAATAGTCATTTTCTGAAGTAATGTGTCTGAAAAGTTTTAATGATGATATTCATCCGCAATAATATTAAATTTAAGCTAGCCATAACATTTTCTTTGACAGTCCCTTAATCTCCTCTTTAAAATTTTTTTATTTTAAAGTGGAAAGAATTTGAGAAATTAAAATTTAAAATTCAAATTGACCGAATATCACCTTTTAAATATAATTATAAAAAATAATTGAGATTAACTTCAAACTTTACTTTAACAATAGTAAATTTCGAACCCTTACCTAATTTCTGCATTTCCTTCTCTCAAACGAAATTAAAAGGGCCCAAAACAGAATTGGTTCGTTGAAATTAAATTAGGTTAAAAGCTCTATGATTCATTAAGTGTACTCCACGACAAAGGAAACGGTCGCCATTCTATTTCAGTATAAAAATGGACATGAAAGAAATAAAGAAAATTAAAAATAAAAATAAAACAGGTTTTTGGGATTTCTGTTGGATGACGTTTGCCGCTGCCCCCACCACTTAATCTTTTATTAAATTTAACCACTCAATTAAAATATTAATTGATCTTCTTTATTGCATGGTCTACATTTCATTAATGTAAAGACTTAATTTAGTGGATTCTCTTTCTGATTATTGTAAGCTGGAATGTCTCTATTTAATTCTTGCACACGCCAAAAGAAAGGTCTAGGCATCCAGAACAAGTGGGGGAGGGGGATGGGCAACATTTGGAAAAGCAAATGGAAGAAGAAAGAGAATATATATATATATATATAATTTTTAATCTAAAAAAATAAATTGTAAATATTGAAATTTTAAACATATTAAATTTTTTTAAGAATAATTTTATGAATTAATTCGATTAAAATTAAAATTTGTTTAATTGCTTTTTTTTATTATGATTATTTAAAATTTAATTTGAAAAAAATAATTATTGAACTAAAATAGGGTCTATTTGACTTTAGTATTCGAATTAGTGTTTGAATAGTAGCGTAGCTTTGGTTATGTTTTCCACTTAAGAACAACTTTTTCAAAGAAAGAGATAGTTACAAAATAACATAAATAGAATATGAGTATACAAATTTAACTTATTATATATATTATATGTAAAAAAATTAAAATGGATATCAAATTTTAATCATTTAAATTATATTGATATTGGTTATTTTAATTCATATTAAAAAATGATAAAAATATAAACCTAACAATTCATAAATTTTAACATCATTTAATATAGGGTTTTTTTTAATCATCTTAATTTTTGTCTTCGGATTCAACACCTAAAATTTACTTACATTAACTCATTTGATATTATTATTTGATATTTTAAGTTTTACTATTAAATTATTAATGCAATAATTTTTTATTCAATAAATTAAAAATAAAAATTAATATAACCTTTTTTTAAATAAAAACAATCATTATATGATCTGTGACACAAATTGGAATCATTTGAGTAATGTCGACATAGCATGAACAATAATTAAAATATAACACGACACAAAAAAAATAATATTATCATGATACAACTACACTTGTCAAAATTTATATAAAATAAATATAACACAAATTTGAGAGTTATTTGAATGATGCTAATTAGAATTGATAATTTCAAACATGACACGAATATGATGCAGGAAAATAATTAAAACAAAATACACCATAAAAAATAATATTTACATGATACGAATACACTAATAATTAAAATATAACACGGCACAAACAAAAAAAACTATTACCATGATACAAATGCACTTGTCAAAATTTATATAAAATGAATACAACACAAATTTGAGAGTTATTTGAATGATGCTAATTAGAATTGACAATTTCAAACATGACACGAATATGATGCGGGAAAATAATTAAAACAAAATACATCATGAAAAATAAAATTTACACGATACAAATAAACTAATGTATCCAAATTTATACATAACATGTCAAATTTTATATTTATATATAATACCTTGAATATAATTAAAATATAAAAAAAGTAACACAAATACAACATATGATTTAGTTAAAAAACTGAAAAAGAAACTTGCAATTATTTGCCACATGGCAAGCAATTGCTCCAATTGATTTATAACTTCAGTTTATTTGACACGATATCAAGAGTTATTTGAATAATACTACTTAGAATTAATAATTTCAAATATAACATAAATATGATATAAAAAAATAATTAAAATATAATACAAAACAAAATAACACTAACATAATTCGAATATTATATATAATATCTTTCTATTTATAAAAGTTTTTGGCTTAGCTAACACGACTCCAATACACTAATATATTAATATCTATATGTAACGTGGCAATAAATGATTGCTAAGTTATACTTTACTTCATTATACCTAGCAAACTCATCTAATTGAAATTGGAAATCAATTGATTGGTTGAAAAATTGTTTTCGGATTGACGGGGATTACTTTTATTATATTGTATTGTCTTTGATGTTGTATGCAAGTTGTTAAATTTTTTATAATTTTTTATGAACTATAACACGTGAATTCATGTGAAGAGGGTCCATCATGTTCATTAATTTTTCACATGCCCTCTTCGATATACCCTTTGAATGTGCTGACAAAACAATATCTGAACTTGATTGAAGTTGTTTTATAGTGTAATAGGTGGAATATAAAGGTTTTTCAGTGCAACTTTTTCCTTTTACTGTTTGAAATTTTTTTTCTCTTCTTTCTTATCGCCCAAACATGGCTATAAAAGATCTATAATATTGATTGGACTCATATATCAATCTTCAATAAGAATAGTTTATGTTTGACTCTAATATATCATATAAATACGAACTCATTTTTATAATCTTTATTTATATATTTCAAGAATATAACACAATATTTTGAATTGTTTAATTATATATGTATGTTCACATTCATATATTTGAGATTAATGCACAAAACCAAAAAATAAAAAGAGAAAAGGTGGTAAAATACATTTAACTTTCCTATTTTTTTCCACAAAAGATGATTTAGCTTGAGAATAAAAGAAAAATTACAGATGTTTGAATTCGAACCTCAAATTTATTATATGCCAACTTTTAAAGATCGTTGTATGAATTAACTGAGTTAAGCTTTCAATTTTTTACAATTTCCTGTTTTCTCCAATTACATCTTAGAATTATTGTTTTCTCCAAAATTTCAGCGTTTCAATAACTTGTGTTATCATTTACTTGAATTTATAATTTTTACTTGTATATTTATTTTCATAAATAAAAAAATTGGAGTTTTAAACATAGAAAAGGCATTCTTATTTAAAGAAATAAAAATAAAAGAACTATACTGTTAATCATTAAAACTTAGACAAATGTCCAGTGAAAATTGTGTCAGTCTTCTATGATTCCACAGGAATTGTTGCAATCTTTCACTTAAAAAAAAATTTAATTATTTACTTATTAAATTCACATCTTGGAACTAGACTTGCTCAAAGATCAGGCTATTCGTCCAAGCCTGAAGATCCACCCGAAATTTGGGAGAGTTTGGACAAATATAATAAGCTCAAAAAATAGGCTTGAACAAAAAAAAGGCCCGATTAAAAAATGGGTCGAGCCTTGGGCTCGACTTTCAAAGCCCGAGCTCGGCCGGCCTATTTTACTATTATATTATATATATTTATTTTATATTTTATGTATTATATAATTTTCATCATATAAACAATACATATATATATATAATATTATAGTGTAAACTTTAAAAGCTAAGTTAAATTATTTATATTATAAACTTAATAAAAGAAAATTATTAAATTAATAAAAATATATTTTAAAAAAA
>JAQSVH010014472.1:0-11614 GCA_029448705.1 Adansonia digitata | reverse complement strand
CATGGATTTGTATCGACACTCATGCTTGTGTATTGATACATTTTGCCAAAAATCACAACTTTAGCTATTGCCAAGGTCTATATTGATACAAACATGCTAGGTATCGATACCAAATCCTATTGTATCGATACTACATGTGAAAATTCAAGTTTTTGACAACGTAAAGCCTCGTATCAATACTTATACACCAATATAACTTGCATATACCTATCGCTTCTTAGGTTTTCTCAACTTGGTCACAAACAATAGGAAATTGAGCCATGTACTCATCTGAATGACTTTGGTGACACCGTGAAAAGTGCCTTTGATACCTCATTTGTGTATTTTCCTTTAATACAGCTCATAGGCATTTTAGACCTTCCTAAAAAATTTTTTGTCTGGTACCGCATTGCTTAATGTGCTTGGCGACATGGCACCTGATAGTCGTTTTGCCGTTTTTATTTTAATTTTTGATTTTATCATCCTTCAATTGAGTCTTAGGTTGCCAAAAGTAGGTAAAAAAAAGGTGTCTACAAAAAGAACTACCCTAAGTGGTATCAATTTTTTCAAACCTATCTAAGGGTAAAGGGAAATTAAGCCATTTGCTAAGAGCTGGCCCTGAGAGGGATGATCTGAGATTCGGTGCATGGGATGAAGCTGACTCTATGATTCTATCATGGCTCTGGAACTCAATGACCCCTGAAGTTAGTGATACCTATATGTTTTTACCCATAGCCAAAGAAATGTGGGATGCCATGAGATAATCTTATTCAAAGGCTCTGGATGCTGCACAAGTTTATGAAATCAAGGTCCAAGTTAGTGCTATGAAACAAGGCACTAAATCCATGACAAAATATGCCAATTCTCTTTAAAGTTTATGGCAGGAACTTGATCATTATCAGCGCATTAAGACTAAGTGTTTAGAGGATACTACTATCTTGAAAAGATTTGTTGAGAAAGATTGAGAGATGTTTATAACTGTCCTTCTTTGGTCATTGCTAAGTATTAGGAATAAGGCAAAGACAAATAAATATCATTTTATTTGAGTGGGATGACGGTTTTATGTCCTGCAGAGAAGTAAAGAGTTACTGTAGTATCATGTCAAGATAGGTTAAATACACTTGTAGAAAAGGAGATTTCTATGAGTTATGTAGGGTTTAACCTCTCTACTAGGTTTTTTTTTTTTTTTTCAGGTTTAACCCAAATAGGTGCCATCAACCTGTGTAGGCTTCGAGGTAGGTAAAGAAAGACGTCTAGCTCTTCGTGGACTAAAGTAAACAACTGCCACCAATTTGTGTAGGCTTAAAGGTAAGTAGGGAAAGACGACCAGCTCTTTGTGGACTAAGGTAAATAAGTGCCACTAGCTTCATGATAGGGATATGTCCTACTCTTTGAGGATTGAGGTAGGTTATGTGGTGTCACCGACTTATGATGGCTTTGCAGTAACGAAGCATCCTACTCTTTGAGGACTAAGGTAGGTAGTTACCACCAGCTTATGAGGGCTTTGAGGTAGGTAATCGTTATCTCTTTAAGGAATGAGATAGGTAGTTGTCACCAACTTGTGTAGGCTTTAAGGTAGGGATGCGTCCTACTCTTTGAGGACTAAGATAGACAGTTGCCGCCAGCTTGTGTGGGCTTTGTTAAATGTCCTATTCTTCGAGGACTAAGTTAGGTAGGTGCCACCAGCTTGTGTGGGCTTTGTGGTAACTTAGGAAGGGTGTCATGCTTTTTGAAAACTAGAAGGAAATAAGTTTAGATTCCTCTCTTAGGTGATTTTCGATGAGCACGTAAGGTCAAAGGTATTTACTTGAGGCTTTTCAGGGTTTTTCGAAATCAAAAAATTGTACTTTAGGTTCCTTACAAATTTGACTTGTGTATACGGACTTGGTACTTGTAGGATCTTAAATGCTGCATAATGCATGGGAATGCAAGTTCCTGTCTAAATAATGCAAGGATAATGATTTTAAAAGCCTAATCTAGTACTTGGTTTTAGCCTTTTTAAGCTTTGATAAAGTGACTTTTTGCCCAAGGTTTGTCAATCTTACTCTAGATTACTAGAGGCTTTAAATCTTAAGGTTGTCCCTTCTTTGAAAGTACGCGAAGTCTATGATCACTTATTTAAAGAAGGTTTTAGGCATATTTTCAAGATGTGGGATCCCAGGCTAAGACTGGTTGTGGCTCTAAGAGTTCATTCTTAGTCTTTAGGCATGAAACAAAGCTCCTGCAAAATTCTATATTTCTAAGTAATCCTAGGAAATCCTGTTATTGGTTTTGTTTGTTTATCAAGTATTACCAATTAAATGATAAACATGATGCGACATGTAATGCAAGGTTCAAAAAATATTTTATGAGAAATCAAGTGATTGTATTTTCATTCAAAAAAAGAAAGTACAAGTTATGACAAACTTATGAGATTCTAAAAGATTTTGAAATACAAAAGAGATAAGAGAAGTTTTCCTAGTTGATTATTAATCCTTTTGGTATTGGCCGACTCATGAGAAAATTTCTTGGATTGCCCTATGGTGGGATGGGGGTTAAAGCTAAGTGGTTTCCATTTTTCGAATGTAGGTGTGGATGAGGTTTGGTCAGCATAGAAAAAATGTGTTAGGCTATGACTTGATGTCTTGACCAGAGTTATGAATATAGGGAAAAAGGGTTTGGTTGCTTAAACTGTTTTCTCAGGTTTTCAACTTAAACTGTTTTTTTCTTCTTTGTTTGTTTTTGTTTTTTTTTTTGTTGGAGAGTGGTACGTAAAGGACTAATAGGATGCCCTTTCGGGTTTTCATCCTAAAGTTCTTTCAGGCATGGTATTTGTTAACAGAGTTAGAATTCACAGGGTTAAGTAGGTCACTACCATCCATCTCGATTAAGATTAGGGATCCTTCAAAGAATGCACGTTTCACCATGTATGGCCCTTCCCAATTTTGGGTCCATTTTCCATGAGCATCTTTATGGATTGAGAGAATTTGTTTGAGTACCAAGTCACTTTTTCAAAATTGGTGAGGACAGACCTTTTTGTTATGAGCCCTCATCATCCACTTTTAACAACTACCCATAACAAATGGCCTTAATTCTTTTCACTTTAATGAGATTGAGTTGCTCATATTGTCTCTTAACTCATTTAGCTTCTTCAAGTTGGAATTCCATTAAGACTCTAAGTGAAGGGATTTCAACCTCAATTAGTAAGACAACCTCCATTTTGTAGACCAAAGAGAATGGGGTAGCACCTGTGGAAGTTTGTATTGCTGTGCGATAGGCATGTATTGCAAAAGGCAACTTTTCATGCCAATCTTTGTATGTTAGTCTTCTTTTCAACTATTTTCGTAATATTCTTGTTGGTTGGTTCAAGTGCCCCATTCATTTTCGAATGGTATGAGATGGAGTTTCGATGCTTAATCTTGAACTGAGAATAAACTACTTGCATCATTTTGTTTTTCAGGATATGTGCATTATTCGTGATGATCTATTTGGAAAGACCATATCTACAAATGATGTCCCGTTTTACAAATTTGTACATAACAAATCTGGTGACATTGGTATTAGAAGCTACCTTTACCCACTTGGTGTAATAAGGGATTACGACCAAAATGAAGCGATCTAGGGGTAATCGATCCAATTATGTCCATGCCCCATACAAAAAAAGCCATGGAGCTGTCATAACATGTAGAGGTATTGCTAGGACATGAATTTTGTTAGCATAGATTTGGCATTTGTGACACTTTTGAACATTGTTAATGGAATCCTTTTCAAGAGTCAACCAATAGTAGCCTGATCACATGACTTGTCTTACACTCGGTGCCCATTATCGTGCGTACCACAAATTCATTCATAAACTTCTTCAATTATTCTTTCATCTTCAAAGGCATCCACGCATTAGAGGAAGACCTGATCCCAGCCTTTCTTGTACAAAAACTCACCATCTAAAATGAAGTTTGCAGCTAATCGTCTAATGGTTCTCTTATCAATTTTGGTGGCATCTTTTACGTACTGTTGATCCTTGATGTACTGAAGGATTTCATGATACCATGGCAAACCATCCTTTTTTTTTTCAATATTCTAATAATGAGTTGGAGTTGTATAGATGCTTTTTTGAATAAAAGCAACATGCAATTCTCGGTTAACTTTAAACATGGATGATAAAATGGCTAGGGCGTTAGCAATTTGATTTTCTTCTCAAGGTAGATGTTGAAAGTTGATATCATCAAACTCTTTCTTGAGCTCTGATATTAGATTTCAATAATGGATCAATTTAGCATCAGTGTTTGCCACTCTCCTTTTAGTTGGTAAATGATGAGGGCTGAATCTCCAAACACTTGCAGTGTTTGAACATCTCTTTCAATGGTGGCTTAGAGTCCCATGATGCAAGCCTCATATTTGTGTTATTAGTGCAGTCAAAGTTCAATTTGGGTATGAAAAGGTAATGGCTTCCTTCAGGCGAGATGAGAATTTCCTTAATTCCATTCCCTAATGTGTTTGAAGCTCCATCGAAGTACATTTTTTATGACGACCCACACTTGACAGTGTTCTGTACCTCAGATATGCACATTAAGTCTTCACCAGGAAATTTGAAGTCTAAAAGCTAGTAGTTATCCGTGGCTCAACTTGCCAAAAAGTTTGCTTTTGCACTACCTTTGATGGCTTTCTGGTTCACATACATGATATAGTACTTAGAAAGCATAACTTGCCATATGGCTAACCTCCCAGACAAGCCAAGAGTTTCGCATAAATACTTGATGGGATCAAACTTGGCAATTAGTCATGTAATCTGGTACAGCATATATTGCCTTAACTTCTGGGCTGTCCAAGCTAGAGCACAACATAGCTTTTTTACTAATGAATAATTATTTTCATATTCTGTAAACTTCTTGCTCAGGTAATAGATAGCATGTTCCTTCTTTCCTGATTCGTCATGTTGTCCTAATACACAGCCCATTGACTTGTCCAAAATTGATAGATACAAGATTAGCGGTTAGTCGGGCATTGGTGGCATAAGTACTATAGGGTTCAAAAGGTAATGTTTGACCTTATCAAAAGCCCTTTGGCATTCTTGATTCCATTATTTGGGATTTTATGTTTGAAGCGACCGAAAGATCATGAATTTGTCGGTCAACTGAGATATGAATCGAGCTATGTAGTTCAATCTTCCCTAAAAACTTCTTATTTTCTTTTGAGTTCGAGGTGGTGGCAGATTCTAAATGGCCTTAACCTTATCAAGATCAGCCTCTATTCCTTTCTTGATCACAATGAAACCCAATAGTTTGCCAGATGTGGCACCGAATATGCATTTAGCAAGATTTAATTTGAGCTAATACTTGCAAAGCCTTTTAAAGAGTTTTTGCAAATTGGCCATATGTTCACTCTATTTTGGCAACTTGGCGATCATATCATCCACATAGACCTCAATTTCCTTATGTAAAAGATCATGAAACAATGTTACCATCGCATTTTGGTAAATTACCTGAGCGTTCTTGAGCTAAAATAACATCACTTTGTAGCAGAAAGTGCCTACGTGGTTATAAATGTGGTCTTTTCCATGTCTTCAGCTGCCATTTTGATTTGTTTATATCTCAAAAACCCATCCATGAAGGAAAATAGTGCATTTTTGGTAGTATTGTCTATTAGGGTGTCTATGTGAGGTAAAGGGAAATTATCTTTTGGGCTGGCTCAGTTTAGATCCTTATAATCTATAAACAGTTGCACTTTACCATCCTTCATAAGAACTAGACTAGATTAGCTACCCATTTAGGATATTTGGCTACTTTGAAAAATCCTGCTTCAAATTGTTTCTTCAGTTCTTCTTTGATCTTTACAAGTATTTTTGGTTTCATCATTCTGAGCTTTTATTGTATGGGCTTACACTCAGGTTTGAGTGGAAGTTTAAAGACCATAATGTTGGTATCAAATCCAGGCATGTCTTAGTAGAACCAGGCGAACAAATCCCGATATCCTTGGAGGAGACTTATTAGTTTGGCTCGAGTTGATAGTTTTATGAAATTTTTTATTTTAACGTATTTCTTATCTTCTTTTGTTCTAAGGTTTATGGTTTCAATGGGTTCTTGTAGGGTAATATCTGGTTTTCTTCCTATTTAACTAGTCTGAATAGGTTTAAGGGTATGGGGTTCTCTGTAGGATCCTCTTCATATTTGACCTCAATAGCACAAATCAGTTGCTTAAAATCGATTTTTGAAGTTTCATTATGAACATTCATGTCACCTTCATCGTGGTACCTGAAAATATGAAAAAGAACAATATAGGTGGAGAAATATGTAAAGAAAGGTCTAAAGTTGACAAGAACTATGAACATAAAGAATGAAATACATAATGCTTAGTCATTTTCATTGATAACACTTAATAAAAGTTGTCTGAACAAAGGATCCTATAATACTTTTAGGCGAGAGCATGTAGGTTTAGTTCATAGCATTACTTTGAAATAGACTTGAATAGTACACGAATCTCAGTCTCAGTCCAAACACTCGAAACAAATCTTGGAGGGCACAGACCAGTCCGTGGACTTGTGGTTGACATTTTTGGCTTTTTAATCGCATTGATGGAGACATCCTTGAATGCTTTGTTCAATATGAGCACAACATTAGCGGAGCTAGTATTTACATGTCCCCTTGGGTGAAAGCTTTCCCGAAGTGCGAATATCATTGTCTCATCCTTCATGTTTTGTCCTGACAAACGGGCCATCCACTTCTCACACTTTTTTTAAGCTTGTTTTCTTTTCTATTGCTCATTTGGCTTGAATCCTATCATTTTTTTGTCGATCTAGTTGATAACTTTTAACGCTTCAGCAATCCCTTGGAAGTGCTTTTTGAATCCTTTTCAACCTGGGCACCTTTGCTGACAATCAACTATAAACCTATATGAGTACTCTCTGATAGGTGAGGCTAAACTATTGGTAACCTTTCCTTGATATAAGTAGCATTGACATACTCAATGGATTGCAAAAATATGATTCTAGGATATTTTCATTATGTTCGAGATATGAAGCATCGTTGAGGTAACAACAATGATATCTTATTCTCCTCCAATACTGACAACTTTATTCTCGATGATGGATTTCAACTTTTGGTACAAAGATGAAGGTATTGCCCCAGCAGAATGAATCAAAGGCCTTCCTATTAGCAATTATACGACGAAGCAATGTTCATCACATGGAAATCAACTTTGTTGGTACATGAGCTGATTTGGAGTGGAATGGTGATGCTCCCCACAATGTTCCGATAAGTTCCATTGAATGCCCACACAATCAGACGACTATTCTGGATATGAGATGCTTAATAGGGAGCTTGTTCAAGCATGACATACGCATTACATTTAAAGCTAACCCATTATCGAAGAGCACCTTAGGCAATGTTATGCCTTTACAATATGTGGTGATATAAAGGGCTTTGTAATGTGCTTTCCCTCCATGCGAGATTTTATCGTTGCTGAAAGATATGTAATTATCGACAATAATGTTGCTCACTAAGCGATCCAATTGAACTATAGAAATGTCGGAAGGGACATAAGCCTTATTCAAAACTTTGGGAAGGGCATTCTTCTAAGCTTTAGAATTCAACAGTAGTGACAACATAGTTATCTTGGCGAGTTGCTTGTTCAACTGATCAACAATGCTGTATTCGCTATGTTTGATGAACTTGAGGAATTTTGCAGCTTCTTTTCCATTCACTGGCTCTTTGAAGGCTACCAAATCTAAGTTTTTTATTGTAAATTTTGGTACTTGAGAATAGGACTAGTATTCTCTTGCTGAGTTTCACTTCTTGATGCTACTGGGCCATAACATCTGCTATTCCGAGTTAAGTGACTCACTCTTAAAAGGTCTATGCTCACTGCTTGTTGAATAGATTCCTTGATAATTAAGGTTTTATTTTTATAGTTTTAAAGAGTAGCCTTATCGTCTTTTTAGGGAAATAAGATAGAAGTTGAAGGATCATCCTTTGAGTGGGCTGAACTGGGGTGGCTTGGGTCTCAGTCGATTCTCGTACACGATCAATAGCCTTCCAACCTCGTAAGGAGGATTGCTTTTTTCTTCTAAAGTGTTGACAGACGATGTTGCATTTGCAGACTCAGTATGCGTGGTTTGTTTTTCATCATAGAATTCGATGCTACCTTCGTTCATCATCCTTTGAACCATAGCTCGAAACTCTTTGCATGTTTGAAGAGTATGGTCGTAAACAATATGGAAATCACATAAGTCATCAATTTTTTCCTCTGTCTTCTCGATTGCATTAAGTAGCTTAGGTTGCACCAGGATTTGGCAAACCAAATTCATTATGCTAACTTCTATGTTTTCTATAATCTCATAGTTTTCTTTAATTACCATTCTCTTTAAGTCTAACTCAACACAAGTTTCAGATGAATTGGCTTCAGTGCTAGACTATGATTAGCTGACTAGCCTTAATTTTTCCTTTCGTTTTGTCTTTGCAGATGTTTTGTCTACCCTACTTATTTTTCATGGCCTCATCAATTATCCCACAGAGTATGACCATATCAGTAAAGCTCTTCGAGAAGCTTTTCACTACCTTTTTGCAATAAGGGGCTTGCAATGTGCCAATAAATCTAACAAATCATCTCTTTTTCTATTAGTAAGGGATGAATCTGGGCAGCCCCCTCCAGGATTTGCTAATTAATCTAACAATAATCTCTTTTTCTATCCTTTTAGCAGCATTAAGTAGCTTAGCTTGCACCAAGATTTGACAAACCGAATTCATTAGCGTGCTAACTTGTTCTATGTTTTCTATAATCTCGTAGTTTTCTTCAATGACCATTCTTTTTAGGTCTAACTTAGCACAAGTTTAGGATGAACTGGCTTCAGTGCCAGACTTCGATTGCTGACTAGCCTTCATGTTTCCTTTCCCTTTATGCACTTGCAATGTGCTAATGAATCTAACAATCATCTCTTTTTTTGTTAGTAAAGGATGAATCTGGGCAGCCTCATCCATCCATCTTGCAGCATATTGCCTAAAACTTTCATTAACTCTCTTTTTCATGCTCATAAGAAACAAATAGCTTGAGATCCGATCATCGATAGGTCTCTCTTTATTAGTGGCATTAATAAATCGATCATCGTGTCTATCCTACTCCTCACAGAACTCGATCTCAAATCGATCCATCATCCCTTAGACCATTTCTAAGAATGATGGACAATGTTGCAAATTGTGTTCATGACTACAGTGGCAATAGGACATTTTAATGGCATTTTTATCATTTATTCCTATTCCAGCTTTCATAAAAGCTCTCCAGACTTTATTCATCGAGGTTTTGATTTCTCTAATGCTTTTCTTGACCCAACAACCTTTCCCATTCATTCTTGATTCAGCATGATTAATGAGTGGATTGGCCGCAACATTGGGTTCGAGACCTTGCTCGATCTTGATCGCTCTTTTTTCTAGCAGACGCTGAACCTTTCTTTAAAACAAAGTGCACTTCTCAATGAAATGGCCTTGCGCTCTAGCATAGTATTCATAATAAGTGTTCTCATCATACCATTTGGGCTACGGTGGTGATCTTGGGTTTGTTAATGCTAGGGCCACTAGTTTAACTGCCAATAAGTGAGTGTAATTTTTCTTTATAGGAATAAAAGAGTGATTAAGGGCTCCATTTCTTGGGTGCTTGTTGATTATTCAGAGCTCTTGCATTGTTTATATTGCGAGGCTGGGCACTCTAGGCCGCATTTTGAATAGGATTCAATGCAAAGCTCATTGCTGGAGAAAACTCGATAATGTGAACTGGTTACGGTGCTAATGAGTAAGGGGTAAGACTCGTATTCAACATGCTCAAAAGGTACATAAGTTATGCTGGATAGAGATTTTGATTAAACTTGGCATGATTTTTTTTGACAACATTCACCTTCTTCTCCTTACCCTTACTTACTATTTTTTGACTAATCCATATATTTCCCCAATAAATATCCTGTTGCTTTTGACGGCATTCTTAATCATTTCACCTAATATAACCATATCAACAAAATTTCTTATGGCGCTTCCTACTAGCCTTTCATAGTAAGGAGCTCATAGGGTGCCAACAAACATGACTATCATTACTTTTTCAATCAAAGAGGGATGAACTTGAGCTGCCTCATCTCTTTATCTCTGCGCATATTACCTAAAGCTCTCGGAAGATTTCTTCTCTATGTTCATAAGAGAGAGGCAATCTAAAACCCAATCAAACACATGCTTATAATGTTTAAGGAATGCGCGTGTCAAATATGCCCATGTTCAAATCCTTATAAGATCAAGCCCTATGCACCATCAGAGAGCTGCCCTGGTCAGGCTATCCTGGAAGCAATGGATCAGTAGCTTCTCGTTCTTTTTATACTTGTCATTTTATGATAGTACATATGAAGATGGGTAGTAGGGTCAATAGTCTTACTGTATTTTTCAAAATCAAACACTTTAAAGTTAAGCAGGATAACGAGACTCAAAATCAACCCTAATGATTTTGCATCAACAATTCTAAATTTGTCATTTCCTTCAACAGCTCGAAGGCACTTCTCCAGTGACTGATGCTTGTGCAAGTGCTCATCATTTTCTGAGGGCCTCTTTGCTTTCTTTTACTCATTTTTCTCATCAAGGTCTGGGACTATAAGCCTTGCTAGTGAAGAGCCTACCCTTGAAATCCCTGAATCAAATGGGATGTTGTTGTAAGATTGATGCAAATGAATGACTGAGCTACCCTTTTTTGAACATTGGTGGCTTCAGTACCACCATTTAAATTGCTTTCAGGATTAGCTAGATCTTTTTCCACCTCGACTGTGCTTTTTCCTTCAATGCATTAGACAGTAGCTTGGTTAGTTCGACAATCTAAGCTTGGAGTTCCTCATTCCTACGGAGTGATTGTTCTTGAGACTCTTTATACATAAGCTCGAGTCTTTCAAAGCGATCTTGGTAATCATTTTCTATCACTTTTTAATGATTGTGAGTGTTGTACCGATGGTGAACCATAGGTTCCATGTTTTAAATCACCTTTACTTTGAATTATTTTCGGATTAGGCCTTTATGATTTATTCATATGTTTGATGTAATGAGAATGAATAAGCAATCATGAAGACAAATAAATGAATAAAACTATGAAAGAATTAGGTTAGTCATGCAAATGCAAAAAGGACAATTGGATAAAGGGCAACTTCACCAATAGCGTCTTTCATTAAAGGAAAAAAATGTCTCGATCATATATGATTATGTTAAAAAATGCCTGACATGGTTACATTGGCTAATAACGTGGCCTAAGAAATACAACAAATCTTGCCCATAGGCTCTAGTGGGCAAGATATCACATGTCAGGGAGCAGGCCACATCCATCATGTTTTTGGCCTCCACCTGAGCTACCTGAATCTACTCTGTGAGACAGTGATGATGGTCATGATAATTTTCATGTGTGTGATCAACCATTTAAAGCCATTCTTGCTCCCGCTGTTCAAAGGCTCTCACCAGTGCATCGACTTGGTCTTGGCAAGCTTGAAGAGAATGTTCTAAATCTTGAATTCTAAGTGTTAAAGCTCTATCTTCGGCCCAGTTTACTCTCAATTCTCGTACTCGAGCTTCTAACCATTCATTCTTCTTTTGATAAATTGACACAAGAGCTTGGGTTCTAACAAGCTTTTTCCTATTGGCCCTAGTAGCTTCTCTCT
>JAQSVH010014461.1:0-11614 GCA_029448705.1 Adansonia digitata | reverse complement strand
TATTGTGTTTTATTCCCTCAGAATGATTTTTTTTTGGGGGGGGGGGGGGGGTGTGGGGAGAAATGGCCGAATTTCCCTTTGGCTATACTGGGAACAGATGCAAGATTTACCCATGGCATGCTATTTTAAATCCATTAGTAAAGCTAAAGTAAAACTCAATATTTTATATTGTCCTTTTAATTGGTTTTTATTTTTGGACCTGTCTTTTTACGCCATTGTTACCTTTGATAGGCAATATTTAAGAGGTTTTGTCATGTGGTTTTAATGCATGTCTTCCAATTAATTTGTGCACATGATCTCTGTATGTAATATCCCCTCTGTAAACCACAGGTTCAAAACTTACCAAGAACATCTCAGGCATTTATCAACTCTCAGTTATCAGGGCTGGCTCAGAATGGACAGGCGGGTATGATTCAGAATTCTTTCTTGCAGCAACAGTGGTTGAAGCAAATGCCGTCCATATCTGGTCCAGGTTCACCTTCATTACGCCTTCCGAGGCAATCACAGGTCCTCTTGCAACAGCAACTGGCATCTTCTTCTCCTCAGTTGCACCAAAATACTATGGCCTTGAACCCTCAACAATTGTCACAGCTAGTACAACAGCAATCACAAATGGGACATCCTCAAATGCAGCAGCCACAGCAACAACAACTACTGCAACAACAGCAGCTACAGCAACATTTCCAACAACAATTACAACCACAACAACCACAATTGCATCAGCCACAACAGCAACAGTCTCCAAGGAAGCCTGGACCTTCTGGCCAGAAAACTCTCAGTTTGACAGGATCACAGCCTGATGCAACTGCATCCGGTACAACCACACCTGGGGGAAGTTCAAGCCAAGGAACTGAGGCGACCAATCAACTTCTTGGAAAAAGAAAGATACAGGATCTGGTTTCACAGGTTTTTCCTGATTTGCTTCTTCTTCTTCTGTTAGTTCCAGTGTTTTCTTCTTTTGTGGTAAACTGTGACATTCGTCTTTTGGCTGTACTCAGGTCGATTCACAAGGAAAGCTTGAACCAGCAGTTGAAGATTTACTTCTGGAGATTGCTGATGACTTCATAGACTCTGTAAGGCTCTGCTAAGCTAGAATCTATCTTCTTTAAAGGCTTTACCTTGTTGATATTTGCCCTTCTGTGTTTGGGGTCGTGGTATATGCATGTGCCACTCATTTGTTTTTGTGTCCAGGGGTAATTAACCACAAAACATTATTTAAATAATGTCGGAGGCTTAGCTGTTATGTATAGAGACAAGGTTAGCATTGGGGTACTGTTTATGTCAAATATAGCTTCAATATTGCAGAATATTTTTTAAGATCTACATGAAATTCTTCCTGCAATAATTTGTGCTTAGCCTGAAGAGAAGTTGAATGTTTGGACTCAAAGTGGATGGTTTAGAAGAAGTTGAGTTTATTTAAGTTAATTCATTTCTGTAACTAAATTTTGTAGCGGGAAACAGAATGTTTTAATTGGTATGACCCTTTGCTTGTCATAAAATTTTAGCTTTTCTGTCAGTTGGTGTCACCTAGCCATTACTTGTAGCATGCAACTAAACTGTCCATAAGTGCTGCTGCATTGTCTTTATAGCATTCTTTCAATCTTTCTTCTTATTAATCTCCGTTTTCTTCCTCCTTTTCGGTACCTTCATCAGTAGTTAAGTAATAATCTTCCTTGTTTAAAACTTACACCACTTCATTCATTTTCAGGTGACTACATTTGCATGCAGTTTGGCAAAGCATAGGAAATCATCAACATTAGAGTCCAAGGATCTCTTGCTACACTTAGGTTTGTGCTTCACTATTTTGCATTTCTTCAGAGTTATTTATTGATGTGAGGATACGACAGATGTCTGCTTAGTGCTTTTATTTTTTATTATATGGGGTAATGTTCAGGAATAATCTAGGTTTCGTATAATTTGAAGTTGGCATGCATTACGTGTCATGTGAGCTACTATTTTCCGTGATGAAATCTGCATTCTGATATTTCTCTTCCTTTTACATAATTGTGCAAAGTTGCTTTATGCTTTTCTTACAATAAACAAAAAAGAAGTTTAAGCTTACATTTACAACTAAATATATCCTGTTGTGGTCAGTACAATTTCTGAAACTTACAATAATCTGTGTATAATCTTTCCTTCAAAGAATGGCTTCCTATGCACTTCTTATTTTGTCATATTTGATAAATTATGTATTACAGTGCAGCATTGTAAAAAATTTTAGATGTTGAGCCGCATAAGTCTGTTATAATTTCTTGTTACTTTAATCCTAAGTGAAGCTGATGGAGCTATATTGAATGACATAAATGCATTATTTGCAGAGAAAAACTGGCATTTGACTATTCCAGGATTTTCAAGTGAAGAGCGGAACCAAACAAGACCGGTAAGGATTTCTGTTTGTCATTTATGAGATGTCAGTGCAGAAAACGTCTTAGAATCTTGAGTTTAATGCATGTTAATTCCAATTTCCTTTGTAGGGTTAGGAACTCTTAGTTTAACACTTATCTATGGTGGTCAAAATTGATTCTCTCGATATTAGTGTTTCACATTTTACATTTTACATGGCCTGTTAAATTGAACGTTTTGAGCCATCTTCTCTAGCATTTCTGCTGATGCTATTAGCATAAGCACCTTTTGTTTATATGACTATATTTGATTATTTGCAAAATAAGAAACAATACAATTGATGACTTTGAATCCTGTTTTTAAAACATGCAGTTATCAAGTGACCTCCACAAGAAGCGTCTTGATATGGTGAGTGAAATTTGCGATACAAAAATATAAATTATGTTCTACTTTCCCAAGGCATTAAAACTTTTACTTCTATGCAAATTACTTGATAGATACGAGCACTGATGGAATCATCACAGCCTGAAATAAATGCAAATAATCCTAAGGAAATGATGAGACAAGGGCTTGGCAACCCTGTTGGTGCAAACCATTTATTGAGACCGTCACCAAGTTCCGAGCAGTTGGTTTCACAAGCAGCTAGTTCGCAAATGCTGCAGCAGATAACTCGGTATTAATGAACAGAACTTGTTATTCATAATTTGGACCCAAACCCGAGGTGTCTATCTGGATATTATAGGTGAGTAATGTGATTCACTTTCACTGATGATATAGTGTGTCCCCTCCATTTGCCACTGTCCAAATTGTCTACTTATCTATGAATATATTTTTAGCTTACAGAATCCATGCTAGAATGTATCACATCTCTATTATTTTTATATCAATGAGACACATTCTCGACATGGTAAGGTTATGAACTGAAGAAAAAAATACGGCCATTATTCCTTTTCAAAGATGAAATATAAGTCATTTCATTGCTGAGCAATCGTGAGATCCTGGTTTAAGCATTATTATTAAATTCATTCTAACGTCATCCTTTAGTCTAATGAGCCGGATAGAGATTGCATTCTAACAAATCCTCTAATCATTTAAGTCGTATTTTATACCGAAATGTTTTTTTCTTAAATATTATTGTTTTTTGACCTCTTTCTTAATCATGTCTAGCTGCTGAACTTCCGCAAGACATAGTTCAATGCTGTCTAGATCATACTATGTTTCTTATTATTATTTTTTTTTTTGGCAATTAATTATAGATAAGCATTCATCCCCTCTATGGCTATTTCATAACGAGCCTTGTCAACCGCCTTTGTTTGCAGGTTATATAATTACTGAAGCTTAAAGATTTAGTGGATTGATAACAGCAAAAGCTGTGACTGCTGTTGGAAATGGTTTACACGTCATTTGATCATCTAATTTATCATTTTTATTTTCATGATTTATGTTGGTAACTGAATTTATTAATGGGGAGGCCATAAGGAGAGTTCGTCCCCTGTTTTAAGCCTTTACATCTGCATCGGTGGCATCATCGAGCTTGGCCTGGATGCATTCCTTATTGAATTTTCATATGATTTTAGTCGATCCCTTGGTTGCGTTTTAGACGTGAAACTACTAGGTTGTCGAAGCACATTGATTCAGTGATTGATATGTGTGTGTATATATATATATATATATATATGTTAGGTTAAACTCTTTTTTCTAGGTGCATGGTGCAATTCTTGCAACATGTCTTCTGTAGGATCTGAAAAGAAGAAACAATTCATTATTGTTTAGATGTTACAGTTCTGGTTTATATCTCCAACTTTTTCTTTTTCCTTTTCAGTTATAAAAATGGCTGCATGCGCAGCAGCACCCACTATGAGAAATCCACCAATCCACATGTGATGTGTGAACAATGACAGTTGTGTATCATAGTCAGTAGCTAGATATGGATAAGGGGACATGGAATACATATGGTGAGCTACAACAATGGTTAAAGAGCCTAACATGGTTAACTTAAGAGATAATTGAGCGTGCCATCATGTTGTTAGGATTTTATATAGTCTTTTAAGCCCATGGCCTGTAAATGGACCTTTATGAGCCTCTAAAATATCTTTTAGGCCATGCCCAATGCCCTGTACATGTGACTCGCTATTAGAAAAAGAATTGCATTAGCTAAATGATGATGTGCAATATTAGCCAACCATAAAGCCTCAGTCACTAGATTTAATCCTCCACGAAAAGTCAGAAATGTTGCATATTTTGACCAATTCAAGGTAAAAAATGAGGTTGCTCCCTCGATAAAATTGAGATAAAGTTGAGCCAAAAAATCACGATTCAAGATAAATTCAGAGGGGGAAAAGAAGTAGAAAAGAAAAGGTCTGAAATTAGTTTTCATTTATTTATCACAAATATGAAATATTTTCTCCAACAACTTTGGATACGGTACGAGAAAAATAATTAAAATATGTAATAACATAAAAAAGTAATATGACTATTTTATAAATTTATAAATATATTAAAATTTATATTAATAATTAAAAAATATTAATAATATTATTTTTTATTTAAATCTAAACCCAATATATAGCCCATAATAAAAACTCAGAATTCACACGTATTGTAGGCGAACCAACAAATCAATCAAAATAATCCAATACCCATAATCAAAAACCAGTAGCCCATCCTCCATAACCAATGCATTGTGAGATTATCAAATTGAAAAAAAAAAAAAACAAAAGGACTTATGTTAAGCTCAATTTCCTGAGGTTTCGTTTAACTAATACTTTTTAATTATTTCTAATAAATAAGCTGAAAAGTGAAAACCAATTAACAAACATTAAAAAAAGGGCAAAAAAGAATTGTGGCAACTGGCAACCAGTAAATAAACTGGGTCGCCTAGGTTTTTAAGATATCGTTGGAAACTCGCAAATCTACCTTGCAACTAGCAATTTCTTCAACCTGACTCCTGTTTTAGCTCAGGTAACCATGGCAGCTGAGTCACCCAGTTCTGTTCGAAAAGATCAGTCATTAAAACCACCCTTTAGAGAACAAATGAACTAGTTTTTCGATTTCCCATGTTGAGTAGTGAAAACTCTTCATTTAGGCTTAGCATTTTGAGTTTCCTTTTTTTTAGTTAATTGTCTTTTTCCCCCAATTTCTTTTACTTGGGTTTTTTCAATTTGACTCAGTTGTTGTTCATTTGAGAGCAACTGGGGACGCCCCAATACTAGAGCAAGCCAAATTCAAGGTATTTATTTGATTTTCGTTTGCATTGATTAATACCCTCGAGAAGGTTTAGTGTTCTTCAATCTAGATTCTAGAATAATTCTTTTATGAGAAAAAAATTGCAATTTTGATCAAATAATAGAATAATTCTAAATTCCCATTATATTTTTTATCTTAAAAGTGGATTCTTGATAAGGATTAAAATATGCTTTGAATGGCATTCTAATTAGTTCTTAATTAAATTATGTACCCCAGTAATTTTTTTTTTTCTTTTTTCTCCTTTGGCAATTTAGGCTTTCTCATTAGAATGTGAATTCTTGACTTAATTGCCTAGAGAAACGATTGAACTTTTCTGCATAAAGTTTTGGCAATGCTTTTGTTCATGTTCAGAAACATTAGTTAGAGAAAGCATCTTGATTGATACATATCTTGGACATGCTTTCTGGTTTTAATTTGAAATCGTATGTGGCTAAGTATATCTATTTTGGGGCTTGGATTTAAGACTTTGCTTTAAAATTATGTAAACCAGTTGCAAAACAATGAGCATGTTTTTGATGGTGCAGTAGGTCTGGACTCGTAACTTGAAGCTTGGTTTAATTTACACGAAAATAAGCTTCAGGATTTTAGTTGAATTCAGTTGAAAGATGTGAAGATCCCAATTTTAAGGTATGGACTTTGATCCCTCATTGGAAAGTAAAGGCGTTCCTTGTGGGTTTAGCTAGCTTTTAGGTGTTATTCTCGAAAGGTCCATATCAATGGAACTTCCGTAAACCGTGTTCGTGAGTAAACTTTAGTACAATATTTTAGTTTTCCATTTGAAATAATAAAAAATAATGTATTTTTGAAGCCCAAAATTTTTCATTCAAACTCTTCTGGCATATAATGGTTGTTATCAAATGAAATGCATTTTTCTTTTCTTAAATTTGATTTGACAGATACTTGGAACGGACAAATTTGCTAAAGTAATTGATTTTCTTCACCGGCAACTGCACCGGAATACACTGGTAATCAATTTTGTGTGTATATATATATATATATTATTCTAGTTTTGTCTAGTTAATTTCAATCTATTGTTTGCATAATATTGATTTCGTATCCCTTGTTTTGTAGTTTGTGTATGTCAATAGTGTGCATTCTCACCAAACCTGGATGAATTGCTGATTGACCTGTATAATGTAAGTCATGATACTTAGATACTTCCTCTTGCTGATGTTAGTTCATTGGATAACTCTTGTGGGAGTATTTATAGATTCTATAAAGAGGGAACTTACTCGGTGTATCTTCATTCATGACTAGATGATTGTCCAAAAACACAAAACCAGAATAGGAAAGAACAAAGATATTTAGCTTAGAACTTATTGTTTTATGCACATGCGTCATAATCAGAAACACAAAAACATGTTTTCCATTGATAGGATGATAATGACAGAGATCAATCTACCTCCAATTTTACGGCATTAACTTGGGTATATGGCATATATCAACTAGTGAGTTCGATGGGATGTTCTTTTCGGTTTGTCTATATCTTCATGTATAGAGATGATTATTTATCTTAAATCTGCAACTATTTCCCTTTATTTAACATTTAACATTCGGGCCCAGAATGGCAGAATCGGATGAGGTTTGACATGAAAATGGTCCGTTAGTTCACAGGCTTAGTAGATTGTTCTGAGAATTCTGACAGAAATGTTTATTCCATTGAAAATAGAAATAGATTCTTTTACTCCATCTATTTTATCCACATTAGACGCTTTAGGTATTTGTAAAGAACCCCTTGAAGGTGATGACTTCGATGACTTCTATATATCAGCTGCTGCACATTGGAATTGAAATAAATAGAAATTTTCTTCACTTCACTGCATGATCACTGAAAAATGGAGTGATTTTTGTTTTCTTAGAGGATGCCACTCCATTACTCGCTTGTGTCTCCAAATGGATTTCGAAAATACAAATAAACTATATGGAAATTTTAATTGTTTAGCCTGGCCTGGCCTGGCCTTGTCTATGTTTGTCTTTTAATCTAACTATATTTGCTTTTGCGTGTGCAGAATTTTGGTTCTAATGGTAAACTTGTGGTTAATTATGCTTGTACTATGGCATGGGGCTAAAGTCCCGATTGAGAGTCTTGAGATAAAAACTGTCAACTATGTAATATCACTAGTTCATATTGTTTCCTACAATTCAATATTGAAATTTATTTATATGGAAATGTTTCATGCAGGGGAACAACACTTACCTCCTCCGAGCATTATTTCCCATACGAAACTGGCACATATGCAAATACATTTTTGGTGGGGCGACGGGCAACGTGACACAAAACCTGGGCTGATGCTAATGTGTTTTTGTAAATACAAAGCATAAACCAAAAGGGAAATATCTTACTACTTACAAAAGTTTTCAGACCCTTAAGGCATATGAGGATGCCTCCTGGCTACTGTCAAAGAAGCACGTCTACAAATTCGAAACATGTTTCGTCCAGGGAAGAAGATAAAAGTAGGTTGTCAGGGTGGGTAGCAACATATAGATATATGTTATTCCCTCGGCCTACATTGCTTTGGTTCACAACTTTTATCAGAACAAAGCAGTCCTAGCCACAATTTCAAGAGCTAAAGAATTCAATTGGCCCATCATTCAAGTGCTTTTTTAGATCCATTATTGAGACCTCAACTTTCTGCAGGAGCAAAAATATCGGGTGTGAGCAAGTGGACAAAAAATTTGTACATGGAAAAATGAAATTAATTAAAATATAGATGATGGTGAAGTTGAATTGCCTGAATGGGGCCCTGGAATTGGATGCAAGATCAGGCCCAGAGCCAGGGTTCTCTGTGTTGAAGTCCCCAAAATATTGGTGAACTTGTTTTCGAGTTTCATCATCTTTAACAGCTTGATTGGCCTAGCTGAGTTGATATCAGTACCCGAAACAAAGCAATGCTGCTCTTGTTGTTGCTGCCTCTGTTTTGAACCATTGTCACAGATGCCCTGATACTGACTGAGGGTAGCTTTTGTAAGAACTGGCTATCAATGGATGATAAGGATCAAGTACAACTCGCACACTCACTAAAGCTGTTGACAGTTATGACTTTTGAAGCTGTCAAAAAATTTTTAAAAATTTGTTTTATTTTATGCTATTCTTTAGGCAAATAAAATTTCAGTTAAGATTATGATAATATGTAGCAGATTTTTTTGCATTTCAGTTTCAAAATTTGCTGTATAAATTGATGCTTTTATCATTGAATAAAATCAGATTTCTATAGTTTTCAAATATACTCAACTCTTGTTTTTCTCATAAATTGGTCTCAGAGCTTTTATCTTAAGGGATCTGTGAGGTTGAGAGAGCTTAAAAACACCTTTCCAAACACGTACCCTATTTAGGATTAGAACCTACAAGCAAAAGGTTGTGGATTCAGAAGTTTCTTCCATTTATCAATTTGCACCTCCAATATTTGATGGAACGAATTACCAAGCGTGGGCTGTCAAAATGGAAGCCTACCTTGATGGAAATGATTTATGGAAGGCTGTTGAAAAAGAGTATGAAGTTCCTCCTCTTCCAAATAATCTAATAGTTGCTTAAATGAAACTTCATAAAAAAAGGAGACAAAGGAAATCGAAAGCCAAATCAAATCTCTTCGCAGTTGTCTCGTCCACAATTTTCACTAGAATCATGACGTTGAAAACAGCACATGAAATCTGGAATTTCTTGAAGAAAGAATATGCTGGAGATAAAAGAATTAAAGGGATGCGAGTGTTGAATTTAATCCAAGAATTTGAGATGCAAAAGATGAAAGAATCAGAAATAATCAAGGGATACTCTGATAGACTACTCAGCATTGTCAATAATGTAAGACTCCTTGGTACTGAATTTTCTGATTCTAGAATTGTGCAAAAAATCCTAGTCACAATTCTTGAAAAATTTGAGGCTACAATTCCATCTCTGGAGAACTCAAAAGATCTGTTAAGCATCACCTTGGCAGAACTGTTGAATGCATTGCAGGCACAGACTTATGAGAGAAAAAGAAACTGTGGAGGGTGCTTTTCAAGCCAAATTGCAAAGCTGTAGTAAAGGCAAGAATAAGAAAAAAGCTAAATAATAACAAGCCTGGAGGTTCCGCAAACAACAACAACAACAAAAGCAACAATTCTCAAGCTTTTCCATCTTGTCCTTACTACAAAAAAACCAATCATCCACAAACAAAGTGTTGGTGGAGGCCAGATGCAAAATGTAACAAGTGTGGTCATTTAAGACATATGGAAAAAATATGCAGGTCACAACTGCAATACGGAGAAGCCAAGACTGTTCAAAATCAACATGAAGAGGAGCAGATGTTTGTGGTATCATGCTTCTCCACTAGAAGCACAACCGATGCTGGCTTATAGATAGTGGTTGTACGAACCACATGACTTATGATAGAGAACTCTTTCGAGAGCTTGACAATACTGCTATCTGCAGAGTCAGAATTGGAAATAGAGCATACATTGCTGTGAAAGGCAAAGGATCAATGGCAATCAAAGGACACACGGGTTTGAAATTAATTTTCGATGTTTTGTATGTTCCAAAAATTAATCAAAACCTTTTGAGTGTTGTTCAGTTGTTGGAAAAAGGGTAGAAGGTATTGTTTGAAGATAAAAGCTGCAAAATAAAAGGTGCAGAAAGTAGAGATGTGTTCAATGTTCAAATGAAAGACAAAAGCTTTGCCCTAGATTTAATACAAGAAGAACAGGCTGCTGTACATAAAGAAGACAACAATGAAATGCTTTGGCACAAGAGATTGGGGCATTACCATCATACAGCTGTAATTTTTATGAAGAAAAATGATCTTGCGAAAGGTTTGCCTCAATTGAAGAAGGAGCTTCCTACATGTGCAGCTTGTCAATATGGGAAGTAAACAAGGCTTCCTTTTCCACAAAATAAGGTTTGAAGGGCTGCTCAAAAGCTGCAATTAATACATACAGACATAGAAGGACCTATGAGAACACCATCATTCAATGGTAGTAAGTATTATATTGCTTTCATTGATGATCACACAAGAATTTGCTGGATTTATTTTATGAAGCTTAAGTCTGAGGTAGCTGACATTTTTTGGAAGTTCAAAGCTTTTGTAGAAACTCAAAGTGGATGCAAGATGAAGGTGATCAGATCTGATAATGGGACTAAATACATTTCTAAAAAATTTAACAAATTTTGTCAAGATACAAGCATAGAACATCAGCTAACAGCACCTTACACACCGCAGCAAAACGGTGTTATAAAGAGAAAAAACAGGACAATTATAGAGATGACAAGGTGTTTACTTCATGACAAAGGGCTACCAAAGAAATTCTGGGTAGAGGCTGCAAACACAGCTGTTTATCTACTAAATAGGCTCCCAACGAAAGCATTGTATAAAAAGACTCCTTTTGAAGCATGGTATGGTTACAAACCAGATTTTGTTGATCTGAAAACATTTGGTTGCTTGTGTTTCTTTTATATTCATCAGGTTAAGAGTGATAAATTGGACAAGAAAGCAGAACCTGAAATTTTTGTAGGGTACAGCTCAAGCTCAAAAGCCTACAGAATTTACATGCCAAAAAGCAACAAAGTAATTATTAGTAGAGATGCCCAATTCCATGAGTCAGTTAGCTGGAGCCGGGAGTATGACAATAAGGTTAAGCTTCATAAAAAAGATGATGATGTAGATGATGAACCTGTTAGAGGTACCCGGTCACTTTTAAATATATATCAAAGATGTAACGTAGTTGTAATAGAGCCTGCATGATATGAGGAAGCTGTAACTGATCAAAAATGGGTAGTTGCAATGAAGAAGGAGCTCAACATGATTGAAAAAAAACCAAACATGGGAACTGGTGAACAGACCAAATGACAAGAAAGCTATAGGAGTGAAATGGGTTTATAGAACCAAGCTTAATCCTGATGGTTCTGTAAACAAGTATAAGGCAAGGCTTGTTGTCAAGGGATATGCTCAAATGTTTGGGGTAGATTTTTCTGAAATGTTTGCTCCAGTTGCCAGGTTGGATACCATAAGAATGTTGCTGGCTCTTGCTGCACAAAATGGATGGGTTGTACACC
>JAQSVH010014409.1:0-11618 GCA_029448705.1 Adansonia digitata | reverse complement strand
CAATCGAGCTGACAAAAAAATAGTGTTTTATCTTCTAAGTACCTCGTGAACAGAGGTGGTCATGATCGGATTAGTTTTGTTTCGAGTTGGTTTGGATTTATTCAAGATATCAATATCATATATATTAGTTCAAGTCCAACCCAATTTGAAATATAGTTTTCAAATTCTATTCAAGGTTGTCCATATTTGTAATAACCCAAGTTTATTTAGGTTCACTCTTATTATTTTTTATAACTTTTTTTAAAAAACATATTCTTTTATAATTTTTAGTAATTTAATATGTCTTATTAAATTTTTAAACATGGAAAATTTAAAATATATTTTACTGTTCACACTATTATTTTTAGATGATATAAATTATATAATATATAAATATAAAATAATATATTATATAATTAAAAAATAGGTTGGGTCGAGCTTGAGTCTTAAATATTAGAGTAAAAACTTGATCCATTTTTAATTGAGTTCTATTTTTTGTTCAAACCTATATTTTAAGTTTAATATTTTTATCTAAATCCTCTCAAATATCATATGAGTCTTCAACTTTAGACTCCGACTCTTAAACAGATTTATTGTGAAGATAAAAGATGCCCAATTATTTCGAGTAATTGGAGTTCTAGAGTACTCTGTGTAAGCGGTAATACTATTAACTCGTGAAAGTATCCTATTCCCTTGGATCTTTGCATGTACAATATTTGACGGATTCATTATTATTCAATATTTTTAAACAAAACAAATATTTTACAAAACGTACATTTGATTTATATCTATTAAACTCATATATACCGGATAATTAAATATAAAAAGGTAAGTAAACGGTGACCCGAAAAAAATAAATAAATGCTTAAACCTCAAACTATTTGGGCCAGACATGAGCAGTTGAGCCTGACCCGATCTCTATGGGCCCGGAGATGTAGGTTGCTGACACTGAGCCTAAAACAAATAGAATCAGCAGGCCTTATCCAAAGACCCTTTTATGGGTCGGGGTGTAATAGGAATTTTGTTCAAGCCTCTTATCAGATTAGACCTAATTCAGTTTACAATCTATTTCATTATTTTAAAATATTTTAGAAAATATTTTATATTAATATTTATATATTTTATAATAAATTTAAATAAAAAATATTTTTATCAATAAATCATAATTTGGGTTTATCAAATTGATTTAAATTTGTAAAAAAAAAATTTCATCTAATATCGAATTATATTAATCAGATCGAGTAAGTAACTCAGATCCTTAAATAAGTTTATTAGCAAATTAATTTTACTAGTTTGAAAGCTTTGAGCAAATTCCGTTAGAATACCATTCCTTGATCTAAGTTAAATAAATGAATTTGAATAAAATTATTCAGTCCTACTAATTTAGGATCAGTCAAGTTTGAACGTAAAGTAACTTTTAACTCGTTTCTGTTCACTAAAATAATAATAATAATAAAAAAAAACCTCCATAAGCAACGTATAAATCTGAGAAACTCGACTTGGTTTGGTCTGAGTTTGAACCACTACTTCCGGCTCTAAAGATTAGGCTTGAGCAAGCTGGCTGCAAACGAACTTAGATGGTTTTTCGATCAGTTCATGATCGGAGAAGCGACCATTTCAGATATGTTAAGCCGTGAAATCGTGTTGATAAGAACCCTTGGATATGGTTAGACATGCACAAGTAGAGAAGGTATGAGCTTAAATCATCACATCATCATCTTTAGAGTAAAGAGATGTCGACTGAATTAGATGGCAAATAGGCCATGATGGGAAAAATGAAAAAGGAAGAAAACTTAAGTCACCAAAATTAGGCCAGCTTTTTTGTTCGTATAAAAGAGTTTAACAATTTGGAGATAAGAAAAAAGATTGTAGATGCTGAAATACGTATCTTAGATTAATCAGATGTCATTTTTTAAGAGCATATACTAACTGAACTAGTTCTCGAGTCCAGAATTAGGGAAGCATTTTGCAATTTGAAGATAGAAAATAAAAATTACAGATGAAAAAAAAAAAACGAACCTTAAATTTACTGTATCATTTTCTAAAGATATCTGAATTATACCTCTGGATCAAAATTGGGCAAGCTTTGATCGCATAGGAAGTTGACTGTTTTTGGTAGCCTGTGCTGGTAGGCAACCAAAGAAAGTGGCTCTTCCATGTTTGAAGCAACCTATAATGATTTCAAACTTCATGTTCTCAACTTGAAAAGAAAGAAAAACAGAGTAAAAAGGCTGCTTGATTGGTTTCCAAAGAATATTGTTATCTAAATATAAAACTCTAACAAATGGCTTGGTTAGTAGAGATTTCAAAGCATATAAAGCAGCAGGCTTTGATTTAGATAAAGTAACAACTTTCAAATGCTTTAAATTCTTCCTAAGCTTGGACTTTTGCCAGTTTCTCCAAAGAAATTCAAGGTGGTTTGCTTTTAGAAGCATATAGTTTACCTGTACGTAACCTAATAGAGAACTGATTTAAATCTGTGCATTTTTATCAAGTATATGTATTGATGCATTTGCTCAAATACATATTTGGACTTTGATATCGATACTATTTTTAAAAATATAAAATAAATTAAAAAAAAACTGAATACGTTCATGTCATTTATGTCATTTAAGCACGTACCCGTATTCGATGTTTGGATAATATAGTGAATTGGAATATTCATTGAATGTATACATTATTGTCATAATTAGATTGTTAATTGTTCATTTCATCTGCACTTTTCTTGCCATAATCAAGTTCAAGTTCCCCCCATTCCAACCAGCGAAAGCGAAAATCAAAGCCGAAATCTATCGGTTTTATCCTTGCAGGATCATTTTTTTTCCTTATTTCTTTTCAATTCACTTTCTCTATACTGAATAACAACATTAGGAGTTCTGGCATAACAATATCAGTTATATTTAAGTCAAAACTTCAAGCAAGTTCTACAGGTGATAACAGGTTTTTTTTTTTTTTAATCATGGTTAATGAAATGTGTTTTGATTTTTAAAAAATTGAATTGAAATCGAATTGGATGTTATATATAATTAAATCGATCGTAATTGAATTTCACTAATTCAGATCGATTCTTTTCACAAGTGTTTTTTTTAATTAAAATTTTTTATTAATTTAAAAATAAAATATTTATTTTTATATTAAAAATGAAATAAAAATAGATTTCGGTGCATATACGATCTTTTATTTTATGAATAAAAATCAAATCCAACTTAATATATTTAATTATTATTTGAATTAAAATTAAATCGATTTTAATAAAAACGGAACACTATAGTTCGAACTGATTTTCAGTTTTCTCGGTACTTCAGGAATTGAAAACATTTATTCTTATGGAGAGAAGTTTTCTGTTTGGAATTACTCTTGTAGGTCGTAGCTCAGCAAGCTTAAGCTTTCAAGCATTTTTTCTTTTAATGGAGAAGCAGAGAAAAGCAACCCCAAACTTAAAGATGGTGCGTACTGTAACTACATGCAATTTCTCGGTTTAACAACTATCACACTCATATAAAGCCAAAAACTATGTCTAAAAGATTAAAAATTTTTACAGGGGAAGTAGTGAATTCATGCTTCGGCAGTGTTTGGATGAGAAGAACCTTCCGGAGCAAGAGATTGATCTTTTCATTGGAACAGGGCTTAAATGAAGACGCTGAACTATGGAAGAATTAGTGTTCCCCATCAGCCTAGATTGGCTTGATTTTGCTCCTTCTTCTTGCTTTTGATTCATGCTTGAATTTCGGTTCTCAACATCTTTTTGTTGATCAAAAGGAGTTCCTTCGAAATTTGCCAAAGCATAAAACAAAGTAGCAGCTGAAGAAGATGAATCCATGGAAACACACCTTTTGATTTGTTGTGTCTCTTTAGTCACGACCTGGTTACTGTCAATGCAATCACCGATGACCAAACCGCCATTTTCGTTGACACCAACCTTTAAAATTCTTCGGTCATTAGGCTCTGGTAATTCACTTGCAGTGTCGTCAGCTCGAGCCCTGTTTTCACGAAGCTCACTTTGTGTCCCCTGATTCTGTTCAGGATTTTCTATCTGGTTATCGACAACCATATTCATGTCATCGGAATTACGATCCGCCGACGTCGGAGAGGCGGCGGAAACGGCGTCGAAAACAATATGGGCTCGACACAAGGGACAATTAGTGTGAGCTCTTAGCCAAGTATCTATACATGATATATGAAAAGCGTGGTTGCATTTAGGCAATAACCGGACAGTCTCGTCTTCCTGAAACTCATTCAAGCAAACTGAACATTCAGTCCCCTCAATCAATCCCTCATCTTTCTTGTACTTACAAACCGTGATCGTATTTATGATTGATTGTTGCAAACCAACGGTGGTGATGAACCAAATTGGATTATCAGCTGGATTCTCGTCAAGAAAATCTTCATCTGAAACACCAGTTTGAGGTTGTCGTCGTTGCCTGTTTGAGCGGTACCAACCAAAACATGACTTGACTATGATGACATAGTAGCCGACAAGAAGGATGAAAATGGCTAGAACTGAAACTAAGACGATAACATAAGGTGAGATGTAATGGTTGTGGCCGCCTGAAAGGGTAGGAGTTGGCGGCGGTGGTGGAGGTTGGTAATAATAGTCAGGAAAAGGGTAACAGTTGTAAGGGCAGGCAGGGACACAAAATTCAGGGCAATCTATTGTTTGGTTTGCTTCTGTAAGCGCCGGAAAAAGCTTTCTGATTTTCATGGCTTATGAAAGAGAGAATTTGAAGAAGTCATGGAAGAAAGAAGTACTCTGATGAGGTGTAAAATTAAAACTTTGGTTTTGAATTGGAAGACAAGAAATGGGGCAAAATTTAGTAACATGTCTTTTTCAGGGTTTAGGAAAGAGCGAAAGCTGCTGGTGATGTGTATGTAGATTTGTTTGCTTTGGGTTCACAAACTGGCATTAAGACAAGAATTTCAGGCCTCAATTAAGTCTTCTACAAAAATTCCATAGCTAATTAGCTCATCCTCTAAAGTGTAAACAATTTATCTTTGATTTTAATCTGTTTTTTCTCAGCTACACTAATGCAGATTTATTGTACCATGACGGGACAGCATACATTAGTCTTTTACAATTTTGAACATGAGGAGAAAGTAACTAAAATATAAAATAATATATATATATATATATATATATATATTAGATCTATTTAAGAGTCGACCTATTTATTAGTTTAATAGATCTAACTATATAATTTGATTTTTAGACAAAGTTCTTACACATTCAATTAGCTTGACATAAATTACTATTTATTAATAAAAATATTTTTATTTAAATTTAATTATAAAAATATTTTTAATTTTTTAAATGGTGAAATGAATCACCGAGCTAACATAGACTTAAGTTGAATTGAGCTTGGGTAAGAGATTCGAAAAAAGTTGCAAAGTATCAATTTGACCTAATTTGTGAGAATACCTTTAGTCTATGTAAATAAAGTATGTTCATACCGGCACCTGTTGGGCTAGCTAGTAAAAAGCTTAGTACTTTTTAAGTTCTTGATTTTGAGTATTTTGAATAAAAAATAGGTATTGTGTGAGCTTCTCTCTTTTTAGGGTTGAATTTGATTCGACTCTTAAATAATCGAAATTTAATATAATTAACGGTTATTGGATACCAAAAAACCTTGTACCAAAAGAAATAAAATACGTTTATACAAGTTATTGACTTAAGGCGTCACTGCAAGCTATGGCTTAAGACTTCTTATTATATTTTACTCTTTGATCAATAAAAAATTTCCACAATCTTGAAATACTTTTGGTAGCTAGTCCTAATCGGTGGTGATCATATTATATCTTAGATTAAGTGGATTTAACTATTATATATATATATATTTATATTTATATTTCTGATCAAGGTTGGCTTGGTGTCATAATTAGGGGATATTTTGTAATTGTCGATTGAAATGGACCTCATATCTGCTATTAATGTTTTCAATCTTATGTCTTGTTCTTTAATTAATTATTCTTATTGACCCTAAAAACCTGACCTTTGGTTATGAAAGCGAGTGCCTTCTCCTAGGTGAATATTAATCTATCTGAATTGATTTGGTTGATTAAATCGATAAAATTTAATTATTTTAATTTAGTTTATTTAATTAATTGATAAGTTATCAATTTTTAAAATTAATAGTAAAATAAATTAAAAATTATTTTTAACTTAATTTTAATTATATTTTAGAAAATATAAATAAAATATATTTATATAATAATTTAAAATTAAATATATTATAATACAATATAATATGTCATTTATATTACATACAATTATTTTAATAAAAAAATATAAATAATTTTTTTTAATTTTAAAACCAATTAAAACTACCAAAATTGATTACTTAAGTTTAATTCGATTAATTTTTATTTTAAGATTTTTTCAATCAATTTTATAAAATTATTTAATTTAATTGATTTTAAAAATTTTAAAATCGACTGATGAATGCAAAGTTGCACATTCCTACTGCTTCTTAAGTTTTTTGTTTGGGAAATTTAAATATGAGAAGGTTAAATGATATAAAACCATCTACTTGGGATTTTGGCATTGAAATCTAGTCGAAATTGAAATGATCTAAATGAAATTCTTTTAACTTTGTTTGTCATTTTTCTTATAAAATATTAGATTATTAATTCTCACATATCCGCATTAATTTCTAAAAATAAAAATTTTCAATTTCAATAATAAATATATTTTTCATTTTTTAAACGGATTATATTTTAACCTACTAAAATCCCAAGCAATTTGAAAATATATTTGTCTCGTATACATATTATTTTTATATATCATAAACGTATTTACGTTATATACAATTTTATAAATTTTAACGAATTAATAATTCGTATTATATAAATTTTAATATATTTATAAATTTTTGTTATATTTATTTTTTTATATTATGTCATATTTTAAATCATATTTTAATTATTTTTTATTTTTATTTTACCTCATATAATTATATAAAAGGATCTACTTTTAAGAACAGTTGTTGGAATATATTTATAAGCATACAACGGATTTTATAAGATTATGATAAAATCAGAAGTTAAGGCTTTGAATAAAAAACCAAACTGGATCAATTGGTCAAATCAATGATCTTTTAGTTTGAATATTATTAGTCAGGTTATCTTTTCATACTCGAAAGTTTGTTAGATATTTGATGGATTTGAACAAAAATAGTAAACTCGAAAAATTGTTTTGGGCCAAAAATTAGGTCTGACTAAAAATGGCCAGGATCTTGTTTCCAACTTTCAAGGTTTGAGCTTCGCTGAAGTCCATTTTAATATTACACAATATGTATTAATTCTATATTTTATATATTATATAATTTTTATCATATAAAAATATATATAATATTATAGTGTAAACATTAAAATTAAGTTCAGGTAAGATTAGGCTTGAGCAAGCATGTTTGATGATAGTAACATGTGTAGACCTAGCCCGAACTTGGTTCGGCCTGACCCTTGAACATCTCTAAACATTAAATAAAAGCCAGCTTATAGTTAAACTGATCAAAAACTAGTTCTACCGGCGAAACATTGGTGAAAAATAGGTTTGAACTAATAAAAAAATCAGTTATATATATTTCCAAATTTTTATTTATAATTAATGACAATCTTGAACCGTTAACCTCTTAGCTTCATATTAAAAACTACAATATAAAGTCAATTGTATATTTTTTGGTTAATTATTAACCATATTTAATATTTATTTTAGAGTAAAATTAAAAATTAAAAATTAAATATTTTAAATTGACCAATTTACTCGAAAGTCGGATCAATTCAACTTCTAATTTAATTTTTTAACATTGCCTAACCACGTCCAAAAATATATAAAATGCAAAATTTTGGGTCATCTTTGGGAGAGAAATAATTTTTTATTTTGTTGCATAAAAATTTAATTAAATTAATTAATACAAATATCTTTAAAACGTAATATTTAATAAATTTAAAATTTATATTAATTTTTATTTATTTCATGCTTTAATTTTTTTAAAAAAAATTAAACAATCTAATTGGGCCGGGCTTTACTTGAGCTAATAATAATAATAATAATAATAATAATAATACCCAATGCAAATTAAAAGGGCAAAAGATATTGCCAGCTCAGCAGTGGGACCACTATATATTACCTTCATATTTCAATTTTTTTAAACCGTACTCTTAACGGCTACTCGCGCTTTTTTTTTTTTTTTTAAATTCAATTTGAAATTTGAACATAAATCCCCAGAAAACACAGTAAGAAGAGAGAAAGTGAAAGGAAAATCTAGGATTCTTCGAGAATCAAAATTTTTTTGAGTAATTGACGCATGGAAATTCCTGAACAAATAGATGATTACTTAAAAGAAACAATCGAAAAGTCCTTGGGTCTTCAAATCCCCACCCAATCTTTGCAACTGAAACTCCGTTCCGTCGAAGAAGCCCATCGTCGCCTCCGTGATCACCGCCTGTTCGTGATCTCCAAATTGAAAGAGAAAGATCGAATCATTGAGCGATCGAAGGTCGGTTTTAACTCAAAAATTTAAAGCAAAAGGTACTTATTTGAATATATGTTATATTCAGAATGTGAAATTATTGACATTTTTATTGATTTTAATATTTTTTTTTTTTGGGAAGGCGGAAGCGAATATGAATGCGGTGGCGTTGAAGAGATTCGTGGAAGAGAATCAGAAGCTTGCAGCGGAGTGTGGGAATTTGTTGACTCAGTGTAACAAATGGGAAAGAGAGTGTTCGCTTTATGATCATGATAGGGAAGCGTTGATGGAATTTGGGAATGAGGCTGACGAGAGAGCAAAGGAAGCCGAGAATAGGGTTCATGAATTGGAAGAGGAGTTGGCGAAGTTAACTGAAGAACTAAAGTTCTACAAACACCGTTGTGAGAACCAAGGGGTAAATTAAATATTTTTCCTTCATAAACACTTTGTTAAATTCGTTTGAATTCTTGATCTTTTGGGGGTAGCTTTAGTTACATAACTTGCATTTTCTTCTCTTGTCGTAAATATTGAGATTTTGTTGGATTTAATTGCTGACTTATGGATCCTTAGCTTAAAAAGGATAGGTTAAAGTAACATGTAGACTTAATTGGGCAGGCAAATCTGCTTAAAGGATATTAATTCAGTTTTTAATTGTCTATGATTAATTAGAATCCATATTGTATTCGTATATTTTGTATTGTTATAATCGTGTTTAAAGTAAGTTATATTAATATATTATTTGATATATTAATAATTTATATAAATTTTGAAAGATTTGTGTATTTTTACCGTGTTTGTATAATCATGTATTTCATATTATCTGGTCCAAGAAAACCTCTCGTTATATATAGTTTTGTCTAGTACTATGATATCTACGGACTGATAAAGCATATTACCTTCCTTGAAGATTGATTCATCTTCTGAGAGCACAACTTTGGAAGAGCAATTGCTTGAGTGGGTTCTAGCAACATTGATTTGTAAAGGTGAAGTTATGTCTGGACGTGCATTCTTGGAGGCAAACAATTCACTTGAATCATGTCAAAGGTTGCTTAAAATGTGGACAAGGTGAGGGTTTTTCTTCACTTCATCTTTGTTGGCTAATGGAGTTATTTGGGGTATTATATAATTTCTTCACGGCTAAGGACTGCTCCCGTAATTCCGAATCAATTCTTTTGATCTATTGTGCTTTGCAGGTTGAGACCTTCAACTCAAAAGGTTTTGTCACTAGCTGCTAAGGTAAAAACGCTTGAGGAAGACAAGGAACATCTCATGATGAACCTTAGTAAAGCTGAAGATGAGGTGAGAACCAAGAACTTCGAACACTGGGTGCTTGTTGAAAGTTGCATTTCTCTTGTCAGAACTTAAAAAGTATATATAGGTCAGAGTGCTGTTTGAAGAAAACAACATATTGGATGAGGAGAATAAAAGATTATTGAGGCAATACAATAAAGAAAAGAACACCCATGGTTCTGGTGGGAAGCATACTGGTAGTGCATCTGCAAAGGTGAGTTAGGAATATGTTGGATTCTCCATATTTGTTGGCCTGGCACATGACTGTTTTTTTTAGATGTAAAAATAAGTGCAGTTCCTGCATGTGTCTAGTTGGTCGTCACAAGCCATGTTGCTCAAAGTATTCATTTTTCTTAAAGTACCTATGTCCTACACATTTTCGAACATGAAAATAAGAATATGATACTCCAAATAAATGAAAAAACTTTTAAAAAGATTATTCTTATTCGACACTCACATCCGAGTTTGATAACATAAGTCACGAGTTCATTGATTTAATGCTATTATCTGATTGACTTCCTCGCAGACAAACAAGCGAAAATCAAGTTCCAAGATATGCAGCCCGATTGAGAAGAAGATTGACTTTGATATAGATTCAGCAAGGAAACCTCTGTCACCCTTGCGATACAACTCCCCTGACTCGATAATCCAGAACTGAAGACATGATTATTAAAGGAAAAGACAAACAATCGTCAGATAAGGATAACCAAGGTGATAAATCATTCTTGGATAAAGATAAGTAAGTTGATAAACCACGATCAGATAAAAATAAGCAAGTTACAGGAGATTTATCTTTTCGTCTAATAATGACCTCACGCATGATAGCATCTGTTCACTGGTTTTTCTTTGCATCAAATGATGGTGTTTGAAGTGGATTTACAGAGAGCTTTCTGAAGCTATGGAGTATGTATCTAGTCTGTGACTTGTGAGTGTAATAATATCCTAGTTTCCAGCACTGGGAGGAAAACTTCCTTTTTTTAGGAAAAGAAGTCATTTACATCTTTTGCTTGTCTTCAGGATTTTCCTAACTAATCTGACGTAAGAGAATATACAATTTCTCACAATAATGTACCAATGAGAAAATTTAGCAATTATAAAAGAGTTTTATATATTATATATATATATATATATATATACGTTTACTATGAATTTTCTTTTTTAATTTCACAATATGGTTAAGTGGTTGTCATATATCCACTTCTTTTTTTAATAGATTTTTTATTTTTTGAATATACCTTAAGGGATTTTTTTTTTTGGTTGTTTAGATAGTTCCATTTTTTATGGTTACTCCTAGATTGTTTTTGCTTCCAAAAAATTTCTACTCGTCATAATTATTTGTATGATTTAATAATTTTAGATATAATATAATTAAATAATACGAATGTTTAATTTAAAAAATCATTCCTGACTCTATAAAAAATTATGCTATTCGGATTTAAAGGTAAGTATTATATATGACTTTAAATCTGAATATATATTTGATATAAATATATTTAATTTTTTTAAAAATTTTATATATTTATTGAATCATATTTTATATTCATATTCAAATATATATCGATATTGATTGTGAATGCGAATATTTTAAAACAAATAAAATATCTATGTAATATAACTTAGAGTTAGGACTGTGCATAAGTCGGTTTAAACTGATTTAACCAATAAAATTTAGTTAATTCGGTTCGGTTAAGTCAGTTTGATAGTTATGTTCATTTTTTATATGGATTTATTTGGTTAATTCGGTCGGTTATCGGTTAGTAAAATTATTAACCGAATTGATCGAATTAACCAAACTTTTAATATTTACTATTTAATATTTAATAATTATATATTTAATAGCCTAATTAAACTCATACCCAAACCAAATATGCAACCATTAGCCTA
>JAQSVH010014368.1:0-11624 GCA_029448705.1 Adansonia digitata | reverse complement strand
TATATTTTATAATTAAATTTAAATAAAATATATATTATTTTAATTTAAAATCACTGTTCTAACTAGGCCGAGCTAGTTTAAAACAAAAACATGAGAACCAAAGCCGAAGCCCAATTGGGTCAGGTAGGTAGCCCGACCCCTGAGCAGGTCTGTATATAATGAAATAATAGTTTATCAAAAACTACATCATATTATAAGCTTTGAAAACGTTATCGATAAAGTATATTATTAATTTATCATATTTTTTAATTTAATTAGTTAAACTCATTAACTATTAAGAGCTTATGTAAGTTAGCTCTAAAATTTTAAATACTTTTTTGAATTTTTTTATTATTATTATCATCATCGTCGTCATCATCATCATCATCATTATTATTATTATTATTATTATTATTTCAAGCAATGATAATTAGAGTCTGATAATTGTATAGCAAAATAATAAGATAAATAAAAAATATGAAAGCCATAATAGATAATATCATATCAAAAATGAATCAAATATTAAATATTGAATATTAATACTATATATAATTTAATTAAAATTAAAAAATTAATTTATATTTTATATATGATTAAATCTGCTTATGGGTTGAGCCAGCTGCGGCTTAAATTTTTTTAAAATCTCTAGTGTAAGCCCTTATTTAATGTGCCTAAACCTACCTGTTGAAGCTAGAATTATTGCTCATCACGTTAAAAACTTTTTATTAATATTTATATATTTTATAATTAAAATCAAATAAAATATATTTTATTTTAATTTAAAATAATTATTTCGAGTCAGATTCATATTTTATAGAATCATTGTACATCATATTATAAGATTTGAAAACGTTATTGATAGAGTATATTATTGATTTATCATTTTTTTAATTAATTTAGTTAAACTCATTAATTATTAAGAATTTATGTAACTTAGCTCTAAAATTTTAAATACTTCTTTGAATATTTTTCTTATTATTATTATCATCATCATCATCGTCATCATCATTATTATTTCAAGTAATGATAATTAGAGTCTGATAATTGTATAACAAAATAATAAGATAAATAAAAAAATATGAAAGTCGTAATAGATAATACGATATCAAAAATGAATCAAATATTAAATATTGAATACTAATACTATATATAATTTAATTAAAAATTAAAAACTTAATTTATATTTTATATATGATTAAATCTATTTATGGGTTGGGCCAACTGTAGCTCAAATTTTTTAAAATCTCATGTGTAAGCCCTTATTTAATGTGCCTAAACCTGCCAGTTCAAGCTGGAATTATTGTTCATCACATTAAAATTTTTTTATTAATATTTATATATTTTATAATTAAAATCAAATAAAATATATTTTATTTTAATTTAAAATAATTGTTTCGAATCAGATTGGGCTAGTCTAAAACCAAAATATGAGAACCCAAACCTAGGCGCAACTAGGCCAAGTGGATAGTTTGATCTTTGAGTAAGTCTATAAATTATAAAATAATAATTTATCAAAAAATATCATGAGTTTTGAAAGCATTATCAATTAAGTATATCATCCATTTATCATTTTTTTCTAATTTAATTAGTTAACCTCATTACATATTAAAAGTTTATGCATGTTAGTAGTAAAATTTTAAATACTTCTTTGATTATTATTATTATTATTATTATTATTATTTCAAATAATGATAATTAGAGTCTGATAATAATATAATAAATTAATAAGATGAATTAGAAAAGATTAAAGCCATACTAGATAATACCATATAAAAAATGAAAAAAATCATATTTAAAATAACAACTAGACCTGTTCATAAGCCAGACGACCTGCCTATAAGCCAGGTAGCCTACCTAACACAATAGGCCCAGCATGATCACATCTAGGTCTTAGATTTTAAGTTGGAAGTATGCTTGACCTGAAACAATATTTTCTTAAATAAAATAATATATTTTATTTATTTTAATTATAAAATATGTAAATATTAATATAAAAATAACTTTTTAATATTATGAACAATGATTTGCACTTAAATGGCCCGGCCAAGAAAAATTCGGCCCTAAGCTTGGAATTCAAAAATTTTTTGGGCCATGGATAGGCCCATAGAGCTGAACTAAGATATTTTTTAGCCAAATCGGGCCAAATTCAGGCCTAGGCTTAGAATTCAAAATTATGTAAAAGTAATTACATTTAACATAAAATAAAAATGATGTAAAATATACTTAAACCCGAATTCGAATCCGAATAAAACCTAAACCTGAATTAGCTTAAAATCCAAATTGGCCTAAACCCGAAAAACCTGAACCCAAATAAATCCAAACCCGAATCAGTCCAAACCCAAAAAAACTTAAACCTAAAATATCTCATCCCGAACCTGCCCGAACCCACCCAATTGCCACCTCTACACTCCAAGTATTGGCCTGTGGAACAAAACGGATCATAAAACTAAGCCAACATAAAAACATTTGAAAAAAAATTCCCAAGACTCCATGACATTGAATTTCATTATTTATTAAATGTTATGTTTCTGCTTCATGGAAGAAAAATAAAAATAGCCTAACTAATTGGGTAAGAAGTCCTATCTAAGCTTCGCGTTATCCATTTGATTCATTCGAGTTGAGTTTTGGATAAATTTTATCAAATCATATTAACTTGATTTGACCCAAATTAATATTTAATAATTAAAAATTATTTTTACTTAAATTTAATTAAAAATATAAAAATATTAATATAAAAAATAATTTTAAATTTTTTATTGATTATAAACAGTAAATATAAGTAATATAAGAGGGTCGAATCGGATTAAAATAAATAATTCAATTTTTTTAGTCACACCTCACCCCATCCCGTGGTTGGCTCTGATAGAAAAGTCCAACACATATCCCACGTTGAAAGAAAAAAAAAAGTTCTTCATTAAAAACAATCGTAGAGATGAAATTCTTGATTAATATTATACTTTCCATATCTGTCGTTTTCATTTAATATTGCATCCTTGTAATTGCAGTTAGCTTTGGAACATTTTTGTTGTTCACTAAAACTAAGGCATTCTCCTTGAATAAAATTAATTGGATTTTCATTGGGACTTTTTAAAGGATGAATCAATAATTATTTTTGCAAAGGAATATCATTTAAACAAATTGGAATAGAATTTTAGAAATAAAAATTTCCTATGTTATCCCATCTATAAGGTGATGTAGGGAAAATTTTCGGAAATTAAAATACTATTCTGCTTTCAATTGATTTTCAAAATTAATAAAATAATTAAATCAAGGGAATTACCTATAAATACTATAACTAGAACTATTTTTCATTAAAATTAAAGGTAATACATGATTAATTGGTATTGTTTGTGTTTGCTAATACTTTCCCTACACATGACCATATTTTGAACTAGTGTTAATTTTCTCTTGTTTTGTTGTAGATCTTAAAAATTGTCCTTTTAAAATATTTTAATAATTTCTTTTACAAAAGATGATTTTTCTTGCCAATCAAGCACATTTAACCAAAACAATTGGTGAAAGACTTCTTTCATGGTTTTTCAAAAATCAAACTTAGTTTTAATGTGTGACAATCGTGAGACCACTATGAATTTATGATAGCTAGATGACTCTACTTTGGACTTTTTTCAAGAGAGACAAAAAATTAATCATGTATTATTTTAACTTTGATTTAATGATCTAATTGATATCTAACTATAATTTTCCTACTTTGGAAATAATTTTTTTACAACAAAAATAATAACAAGACTTTCAAATAAATTCATTCGCATTAACCTTTCCAAGAATTTTTCTCCTCAACATGTGCACATCAAACCAAAGTGATGCAATGAGGTTAGAGAGGAGCAAATAGTCACCACCACATCGAAGTTCTGGCTTTAGTACTTGACCTCTTGCGTAATCTCCAAAAGTCAGATGGCCATTTGTTGTGCATGCTCCTAACAATGTCCTCCAAATAACAACGGCATCAAGCTGGCCCTGACATGCCATTCCTATCCGACAAATCAACCAGGCAAAATTCCATATTCCTCTTAATATGAGTGAAAGCTAATATGATCTTTTAATTATTTACTAGAAAAAAAAAAAAACTACGGTTTGTTGTGAGAAAACGATTTAAAATTTTGGATATAATATTTATATTAATTTATATTTGATGTAATGATTGAATTCTTAATTAAATAAATTTAGAGCTAAAATTGAATTATTATTATAAATTATACAAAATATAAGATTAATTAAAATAGAAAACAAAAATAATATGAAAACTTATTAAAATATGACAGAACATAAAAAATATCATGAACATGCAACAAATACATGAAGGCATCAAAATATATATATATATATAAAACGAATTATTAACACATAAAAATTAATATAAATTTATAATACTTTAAACACACAAAAAAATTAACATGAACACACAAAATTTTCTCTTTTTTTTCTCTTTCATTTTGTTTTCTCTTTCTCTTTTTCTAATAAAAAAATTGGATATATTTTTAATATTAATGTATGGTTGATGCATTAATCTAATTTTTAAGTAAATGAATTTAAGGTTAAAATTGAACTATTGTAACAAATTATGCAAAATGTGAGATGAAATAAGACATGACACAAAAATAACATAAAAACTATTTAAAATATGATATGACACAAAAAATAATATGGATATATCACTAATACATAAAGCACAATATTAATGCATAAATTTTGTATAAATTTTGAGCATGTGAAAAAATCACCACTATAGAAAGGCTTATTTCAGACAAATTCCTTCTGACAAAAATATCCGTTGAAAAAATTGAACTATTGCTGACAGAATTCAATATTGTTTGATGTTTCATGGAAAATAAATATGGTGTGTATTTGTTCATATGCACCAAAATTTTTTCGATGGATAAATCTGTCGAAAAAAGTAATTTCATTAATTTTTTGGTAAGAAAAATATTTTCAATGGAAAATTTCATTGGAAAAATTTAACATTTCCGATGGAAATGACCTTGGAGGAAAATTTCCTGCCCAACACATTTTCGACACAATTTTTTGTCAAAAATTGTTTTTTCCAACAGGAATCCCATCAGAAAGAATTATTTCTGACAGAATCTAATGGGAGGTGAATGAAACCATCAAAAGCTTTTTCTAATGGAAAATTTCGTTGAAAAAATAAAATTCTATCGAAAATAATTCTACTATTAAAGTCGATCGATGCCCCTCTTCTTCATTTCCCTTCGATTCCAATTTTTTTCTCTCAAACTCTCTCTATTTTCTCGATTTTAAGGGTTTTTTTTTTTTTTTTACTTTTTAGAGTTATTTTGCTATTGTTTTTATGATTTACTGTTTTTTGATTAATTTATTTGTATTTTTGCATGTTTACATTATTATTATTATTATTATTTGTATTTTGGCTTCTCAATTCTCTACTATATAATTAATTTGGTAATTTTCTTTTATTATTATTTTTAAATGATTTTTTTGTAATCAATGTTGCATATATATATATATGTTTTTTTTTTATCAAGGTTCAGGACATTAGCAATTAGATATTATTTTAGATTAATTTTTATGAATTTGTAGGATATTTAAGTATAGTTTACTAAAATAATGTTAGGATATTTTTATGAGTATAAGAGTATTTACGTTTGATATTTTAAGCTATGACTTCTTTTTCTCTTTCTCATCAATGGTTAGCTCTTAGTCTCATTACTTACCACGCTATAGAAAACATAAGTTAAATTTTTACAAATTTAAATAATATTTTTATTTAGTTAATTGTGCTATAGACAAATTAATTAATTTTTAAATAGTTTTATGTTTTAAATTTATTTACGTTATATATATGATTAAATTTGAATACTTCTTTTACATACATATTTATCTTCTAAGTATATCATTATTTATGTTATTGATATGATTATTTTTTCTTATTGTTGTTATAGATATGATTCGAGCTACTGGTGTAGACAACCTATTTTGTTTAGGCCAACATTTAATGCATCAACAGTCACTATTCGAGATGTCATCAAGGTCATTTAGGCAAGTATAGATCAATCCCCTATCATTCTTAGCCACGGTAAGGGGTTTAGATAGCCAAAGATATGTAAAAGTCACATTTGTGCACGTAGGTATGGATACATGGCCCACAGGTATAGATACAAGGCCTTCCCATCACTAAAAATCTAAATTTTACATGTTGTATTGACACAAAAGAGTTGTGTATTGATACTTGAGGTGAGGTATCGATACCAAAGGTGTTTGTATCAATATAGGTTTATGTTACAGCTAAATCATGATTTTTGGTCAAAATGTATTGATCCATTAATGGGAGTATCGATACAATTGGTGTGATATTGAGATAGACCTTCCAGTCTCGAGATTGGAAAAGAATTTTTGTTTTTGGTATCAATATAGGCTATTTTGTATCGATATAGGAAGGCAAAATTTGTTGTTTGTATTGGCAGACCAAGGCATTTTTGCCAATTCGTGCCATTTTTTAGCCCTTGCGACATGGATCTAAAAATCCAATTGGGACACGTTTTTGGCACCAATAATTATCAAAATTCATAAGGCCAACATTTCCATACATGTTATTTGTCATTTCCTTGCATTTTTATCATCTGTTCCATGTCAAAATATCATTTTCGTTTGTTAAAATGTGCTATCTAGTTTATCTTCATGTATGTCACATTTAGTTCATAACAAGTTTGTCAAGATGTTTGCTTGTTTGTTGCAAAAATCTAATTTTCCAAAAATCTCCAAGTTAAGTCTATGTTATCTTCAATAAATGGACACTAACATGGATTTAATATTTTCACTAAATTGGTCCTCCAATCTTGGAGATAAATCAAGCTTTTTTATGTTTAGATTCAAGATAAAGGGACAAGCCATCTTTTTTAGTTAAAAAATAGTTTTTCTCAAAATAAAGCAATCGAATTTTTTGGAAGACAAAAAAGGAGTTTTTATTAATTAGGACCTATACTGCCGGAAGGTAATTTCATCAGTATAATTATGTTATAGGTTGTATCTATATTAACGGATTAATAAAATCCATTAGTGATCCACAACCTTTTATCCATATTTCAGTTTCATCTATGAAATAATAAAGTTGTATTGACTCTCCACAACCTTTATTAAAATTTCGCTTTCATCCATTACTTTTAAAAGTTATATTTATCATTTTGGACCTTTAATTCATATTTCATTTTCATCCAAAATTTTAAAAAGTTTACTATACCAATATCTATAATCTTTCAAAAGTTTTTACCATTCATCCATCTATTACTTAAAGCTAAAAAATTACAAAAGAATCCAGTAAGCTTTAATTGTCAAGTCACATAATAGGAGGCACAAATGTAAAGGTCTATAAAAAGTTAGTATCATTTATGTTGATTATTTGTGTTTGAAAATTATTTGAATAAAATTATTATTATGTGAAAAATAAAAAAAAAAGATATTAATAATTGAATGCATAAATTAATTTTAAGCATTAAATCATATAATTTTTAAAAAATCTTCCAAAAATATATTTCTGAAAGATAAAAAATATTTTGATGTTGTGTATAACCTATATATTAAACATATTTTCAAAACAAAATTCAAATTTATTTGAACATGTGAAGAAATTAGGGACGAAAATAAAAATCAAATGTCGTTTCTTTTAATAATGTGAAAAACTTGTTTCCAAATATTGATTCTTAAAAATTAGTAATTAAGTTTCGATCAATTCTTCAAAAAATAAATTTTATTTTAGCAAAATTAAACGTATTAAATATAAAGTATATGCATGCTATATAATTTTTAAAAAACATAAAAAAATGATTATATATAAAGCTGATAAAAATTGGAATATAAACTTTTGTGGATACTTAATTTTGTCTAAGTCTCTATATAAGCGTCAATGCTAGACATCTAAACTCGGATCTCGTTTCCATCATCCCAAGCTCAGGTAAGGTCATAAATTATTTAATTTTGGGCCATGCCTTATAAAAAATATATATATTAGATAAAATAGGGTCGACATGCATATTTAATTAATTTATTTAAGGTATATTTTATTTAATTATGTTGGGCCAATTTTTTCAAATATTTTAAGTTCATACCCCAAGCCTTATTAAAATTATTTTGGGCCCTTAGTCCATTTATTTGATAAATTTTGGGCTTATTGGTTAGGTTAGTAGATTTTTAAGGCCTAATTAACTAGATGGTAGGATATTTTATGGCAAAATTTGATATTCAAAAGATATTTTAGAACTTTAGTGGCTAATTGGTAATCAAATAGGAGTGTACTAGCCAAATAAAAAATTGTAAGCCCTACTCATCAAATTGTATATGACAAATGTCCAAATGCCCTTTTTATTAGTTTTTTTTTTTTTGTATGGCTGAAAACTCCTTCAATAAAAAAGGAATATGTTATACTCAGTAAAGGATTCCAAATTGACCTCCACATGCTTTTCTATAGCAACAAAAAAAAAAAAAAACCTTGATCTTGTAATTTCCTATAAAAACCCCCAAAAACCCTCATTTTGACTCACTTTTATTCACCAAAACCCTCTTCATTGTTAACACAACCATTATATCTCATCTTTGGCCACTCTTTCTTTCTTATCCGTAGCAAAGAAAAGGAAGAAAGTTAGTTGAAAAAATATTTGCAACGAGGAGAAAGGAAAAGGCAAGAGTTCAAGCAAGGTTTTAAAGCTTTGGTGGTATATCCCTAACCTTATCTTCTTATTTTCTTGGTAATTTCAGCATTTCTTGCATCCATTTTAATGACTCTTTTTCATCTTAGGGTATCATGCATTTGTTTGAGTGATAGATGGATAAATCTTGTTCTTCCTAATGTTTTAATATTTTTTGGTGATGAAAGTTCCTATTTTTGCTTGGATGATCTTCAATAGCCTCTGTTTTGATGTTTTCATCTTATATTTCATCTTTTAAATCACAGTTCATGTTTTATACGTGCTTATCTATTTTTTCTTGATGTCACAAGGAAGTGTTTTGCATTTTAAGCATGATATTACTTGTTAAAATGCCCTTAGATGATGTTTGCTCTTGTACTTGATGCCTAGATGATATTGCCATGGTTTTTAGTTCATCATATGCTTATTCAAATGTTTCTTTGTTGCTTGCTGTTTTGAAAAAACCCCGAAGTTAGGCTAGCTTGTCTCTCAAACAAATAAGATTAATGTTGGTCTAAGTTTTTTCAAAAAAGTACTCTTACAATCATGAGGAAAAATCAAGCTTACATGTTTGGATTCATGGCCTAATGAGGCAAATTAATATTTGTTTTTAGCTTTTAAAATTTTTTTGGTTACAATATGCGTGACCAATTCTTTTGGTGGTAAGCCTTTGTGTTGTGACTCAATGGCATGGGTATTGGGTTGTCCACTTTCCCAATTGCCTGATACTTTGGATGGATCTATGATTCCACTGTCATAGACCCTAATTGTTGGACATTCGTGTGTCTGACACCCGGACATGTGTATAGAAAACCCCAAACCTAAAAGCTCCCATGTTTCATTACTAGTAGACTTTAAAATTTATTTTTGAACCCTAGTTATGGAATTTTCAAGTATTTTTCCTTTAAAAGGAATCGAATTATCTTTCTAATGGTATGTTATAATTTTTTGAATCTTTGCTATCTAAAACCCCTGGAATCAGTGATTAACATTCTATTTGAGCCATTTCTGCCCATCAATGATTTTTTTGAAATTTTTAAATATTTTTGCTGAAAACTGCATGAAATTTCCTTTTTGAAAAAGTATCTTTTGTGATTTGACAATTTCGAAGAATTCCATGAAAATTATTCAAAGTTTGTTGCACTATCTTCCTTGCATATACTATCAATGCCAAACCAAACTTGAGTTCAAAAATTATTTCTTTCTATAAAAGATTTTCTAGAATCTTTGATATATTAATCCTTGTCGAGTTAACATTCCAAGGTATGTTGTTTTCCACCTGAGACCTTAGGATGAGTTTAGAATAAAATTTAAGAAGGCAGACAGTGCAAAGTTCCCCTATTTTATCATTAAACAAAATCAATCAATTTTTCTAAATCACCTTTTCAAGGTATTTGAATGCCTTGAATGAGTCTGATTAATTTCTCAAGGGAGTCATATCACAATATGAGTCCAAATGGCAATTTTGAAAAAACTTATTGTCAACCTCTTTTAGATATGAATCCATCAGATTCAGAAAAGAAAAATTTGCATCAGTATCGCAATTTTGATTCAAACATGGGTTTCATTTGCACTCCATGTTCTAAGAAATATTTATCATCCAAAAAGCAAAAAAAAAAAAAAAACTCTTTCTCTAAAGAAATGCATTGACAAAGGTGGATGTCTAGAACCTTTCAACGAAATAGTGCTTTTTTAATTTTCTCAAAACAGAATCTATTCCAAACATATATGCTATAGTTTCTTAAAAAAATTAATAATTTTTTCTTTTATTTAAATTATTGGTTTTGTTTTTTTAACCACCTTTAATAAAAAAAATTCAAAAATATTTCATTTTTAAAAATTACCCAACTTCCCATCCACATGGATTTTCAACCTTATTTTTCCAAAACTTCATCCAAAATCCAAAATTTTTAAAACATTCTAATTTTCAAAAAATTACCAAAATTTCATCTATACAGATACTCCAATCTCTTTTTCTTCCTAAAACTTCATCCAAAATCCAAATTTTCTTTCTCCCATGTCACCTCAGATTTTTTAATCAAAATCTTGGTTTTCGTGCCTTAAGCGATCAACGAATGCAAACAATTCTCAAAATTTTTAATTCGGTTATTCCTAAATAACCAAAAACAATTACGAAATACATATCTAGCGTCCTTGCTTTCTATGCTTTTGTCTGTTTATTTTATCCAATGCCCGCTATATTTGCTTTACAATTTACTAAAACATTTTCTATGTTGGTGACAAACTTTACATTCATGTGTTTAATTAAATTTTAAAAAAATTATTAAGACAATGTTTCATATCGGTATCCCTCCAATGCTTAATATGGAACATCCTTTTTAAATTAAATCTAAAAATATTTTAACCTTACGTTTCGCCACTCCTCTAAGTTATGTAGTGTATTAAACTCTTTTTACAGAAACTAGATTTATTATTTTCAAAAGGGATATACAAATATTGACGTCACAAAAACCAAGAAAACCTAGACTGAGATACTATATGGCCAAAAGGTACCAATTTAGGGCATCATGGAGGTGTTAATCATTCATCACGCGTAATCAACTCTTAAACCCTCTTAATGAACTTTGAAACATGTACTATAAAATCAAATCTCCAAGTTTCGTAACTCGAGGTATTGGTTTAATTAGATTCTGATCAGACTTAGCCTAAATGATCGGTAGCAACTCTAAATTTTCAGCCACTTGGTGGTGGCCATTAAAGACCAATCAAACGAGCAATTCATTTGATAGTTTTCGTACTTCAATTATGAGAAACACTTTTTGTCTCACGGTATTAGCAAATAAAACACAAGCAAGGGATATTTTAAGTTGGATGCCTCGCATCCAGTCATCGAGTTAAGGGCACGTGGTGACAACTTTTTCATCTCACTAAATGGATGTTTTGTTAATTTGTTACTTTTGACAAAAAAAATGAATGAATAATAAATTTTTTGAAAGGTTGATGAATATAATTTTT
>JAQSVH010014242.1:0-11636 GCA_029448705.1 Adansonia digitata | reverse complement strand
TTAGCAATCACCTCTAAAGTTCGGCCTCAAACTCTCATTAAACTCATGCTCGAAAACACCAATAATAATTTTACTATGAATATGATATAAATAATTTAATTAAAATATAATATAATATAAGTATATATTTTTTTTAAAAATTTATATAATATAAATTATTAATATTTTATAATTTTGTATTTCAAAACAAATCTATAAAAAAAGTAATAATTAAATTTAAAAAATAAATATGTTAAAAAAAAGGTACAAGAGTTTATATTTGATGCCTTCAATGTATAATGATGAGACATCGCTAGTGACCTAATTAATAAGAATCCTTTTAGATGGATAATGAGTTTAGTTTTAGTGAGATTAAAAATAACGATGACGATAAGATTAATTACTTTAGCAGTGAGATTAAATACTGTAATAGTAGTATTAAAATCAATTGTGTGTTTAGATCAATCGCAATGGTGGAGGTGATGTGAGAAAAGAAAATAACTATTAAAGATATTTAATTAAAATATATGTAAATATACAATAAATAATTAAAACTTATTAAAATTATATTTATATTAAATAATAAAATATAAGTTAAATTATATTTATGCTGAATAATAATAAAAATTATATTTATATAAAATAATAAAATATATATTAAAAATAAATATTTCTAGTGAATAATAATAAAAACTTTTTAACATATTATTTATATTAAAAATAAATTACTAAAATAAAAATAAAAATTTAAAAATTTCAATTTATTAAAAAAAAAAAAGGTGAAAGGGGGATTGTCTCTTTAAAGCTCCCACTGAGGGTCCAGTTGAGTAATTGGACCCTCACCCCTCTAGTGAAACCGGAGGGGTTCGGCGGGGTTGACATTATCCTACTGGACACACCTTCAATGGAGGCAATCTCCAGTTGGGGAATTTCCTCCCCCCACCCCCCCACAATAGAAGACTTTCATTGCAAATTAGAATGTCTGGGTTGCTTCCCTCGTCTAAAAATTGGGTAAACTTCCTAAAGTATTAGCAAAAGTCCTCTAATAAATTTTATTTTTTGTTTGAAGTTGTACGTATGATTTTGGATTACGTATTTCTTCTCAAATTTGAATTCAAAAATTTTAAAGCAAATAATAGTCGTGATTTCTAAATTTTAAGTTATATATTATTTTAAATATCACTTATTAATATCCATAATTCTAAATTTTAAGTTGAACGTGTACATAAATTACTCATTTAATTTTAAGTTTAAATCGTTACTATAATTGCAAAAGGAAAAACAAGAAAAACTTATTAAAAATTAATTATTTTAAATTACATAATGTTTGATAAAGTAAAGTAAAGTCTTTTTCTAAAAAAAATAAGTTTGCAATTAATTAATGATTAGAGTATTTGTAAAAATAGAAAATTTCAGAACAAAAATATGACATTTCAAAATATGAAAATGAATATGGTATTTGGATTAAATTTTAAACATAAATGAACAATATTTCTCTAATTTTTATTTCTTAAAATATTAGAATATTACGCAATAAGGGGAAGAAGTTTATTATTGATGTGTATAATAATAATAATAATGAGCGTAGTGACTTTTTATTTATTTTATCAGTTTTTGACCTTCTAGATGTACCTAAAATTGAAAAAAATATATATATATATTATATAATATGACTTTCCATAAGACGCGGAATTTATCCTGTACGACAAAAACCACTATAAGTAATAAAATCCAGCTAATCACATGCATTATGTATCCGCCACAAAACTTAAAGCAGTCGTTTTGTTTTTGAAGTTAATAGAACAGTTATTTTATTAGCCGCAATTTGCGATTTTTTTTCTACAAGCACCTATGCGTGGCTCGTTGAAGAATAATCACTGAATCGTATTTTTCCTATATAAAGATGGTAAGAAAAGTAAAAAAAAAAAACACGAAATGAATGTGATGCAACGTCACCATTAAAGTTCGCTAAGTGTTACTGAAAGTATTACGAGATTTGACTCCATATTTTTCTTCCTTTTTAGTCGTTTATCGTTTTCCAATTTCCATTCCCTTTCCCACCCAACAAACAAAACCCACACTTCCCTTGTCATTTCAAAGCTTTAATTTGCCTGAAACAAAGAAGAAAACGTGCTGTTATGAATCTTCTTTCAGGATTTTATAGCTCAGGATTTTTCGTTCATAGCAATTAACCAGGGTCCAAGCTCAGCAGTAGCCTGATCAACCAAGAATAATACGACATCATGGCGTCAGCTTTAGCCGGAGATGATCTAGCAAGGTCAATGAGCAGCAGAAGGAGCTGGTCGGCATCGGGCAGCCATAGGAGCTGGGCGTCAGCTAGCTTCAGGGAGGCTTGGCAACCTGCACCCGAAATGTTTCACAGGAGTAGTGGACGTCAAGATGATGAGGAAGAACTACGTTGGGCTGCTATAGAGAGGTTACCGACGTATGATCGGTTGAGAAAAGGGATGTTGAGGCAAGTGCTTGATAATGGCAAAGTTGTTCTCGACGAAGTCGATATTACTAAGCTTGGGATGCGGGACAAAAAGCGGTTGATGGATAGCATATTGAAAGTTGTTGAAGACGATAATGAAAACTTTTTGAGGAGATTAAGGGACAGAACTGATAGGTAAATTCCAAAAAATATATATATTTTTGGTATTTTTATGCTTTGATTTATTTGATTTTTGAGGTTTTGATTGGTTTAGAGTGGGGATTGAAATTCCAAAGATTGAAGTTCGTTTTGAGCATTTAAAAGTTGAAGGAGATGCATATGTTGGAAGCAGAGCTCTTCCTACTCTGCTTAATGTTACTTTGAACACGATCGAGGTATATTATTTTCTTTTTTCTTTTCGAATTTTCACTACTCATTTTTCCATTTAATTTTTAAAAATTATGAAACTTTATAAATACATTAAGAGGAATCACTTTGTATTTATGAATTTTCAAAAAGTTTTTGGTATATCAGATTTTCGAAAGCATAATCTTTTTTTCAAATATTTTTTTTTCATTAAAGAAAACTTTCTTCTTTATCTTTTTAATTCGTATTATTTTGTTCCGTTTCTATAATTTTTTTTCTTGAAAAAACAGAGCATTCTCGGATTCATTCGGCTTGCACCATCTAAGAAGAGAGAGATTAAGATACTTAAAGGTGTTAGCGGTATCATCAAACCTTCAAGGTATTTTCAGCAAATTGTTGGCAAATTTTCCCTTTTTTTCTTTGTCACTTATACGTACATGGAAGCTTTCGTATAAATACATGATATTTGTAACTTTACGTACGATTAATATTTTTTTAAAAAAACGACAGCTGAAATAAAAATCTATTTTATTGGCATTTATTTCAACCCAAGATTCAACAATCATTTAACGAAAATCATGAAACTATTCATACGCTCTTGACAAAGAAAGAATCCCAATTTTTGATAATTTTGTCATTATGTAATTGTTTTTCTTATGAGTCCATTCAACGATGTGAAATATCATAATGTGATAAAATAATTAATTAAAAAAAATTTTTAGCTTCAGCAGTATAATTGCATTTATTGTACAGAAATATTGATTTGAAATCTATATATTTTTTTTATATATTTAATGGTGGAGAATTTTTTTACGCTAAACAAATAATTAGATCTAATCTACTTGAAATTTAACATGTACAAATAGAATATAAAATACGATGATTATATTAAATAAATATAATCATAGAAAGAAATTATGAAAATATGTGACACTAGTGTAAGTAAATACGTTGCTCCGTGTGTATTGTTTTGGTGATAAATTTTGTTTTGCATGCACAGAAAGTGTTCCTTTGTTCTCCATTGCCGAAGCTAAAGTGTTTAATTTGATAAAATTGAGGGTTCTGTTTTGTTTTCTTTTGTTTTTTAACCCTGCATTAGTAGTTTGTAAGTTATAACTTAGTATGAAATAATATTGGAAGAAATATTTGCAGGATGACCTTACTTCTGGGTCCTCCGGCAGCTGGAAAAACAACATTGTTGATGGCCCTTGCTGGAAAGCTTGATCATGATCTAAGGGTGAGTTTCCTACTCCTTTAAACAGTCATTTTTCATGACTAAAAAAATCAACTTAAGTTATACTATATATATTATATACCAGGGTAGCGTTTAGATCGGTTGATTTGTGCAATTATCTTAGATGGCATTTTAGACGTTCGGGATTCGAATCCCGATATATGCAATCCTTTTCTATATTCCCACACTGTAAGTTCCAAAAAAAAACAAAAAATAAAGGAGATAAATGCAAATTTCTTGCGTACAATTACAAAAAGCTATCTGTTTATTTTATATTTGCTGTTTCAAACAATCTCCTAATAGTTTAGCTTTGTGAACAGTCATCTGGGAAAGTCAGTTATTGTGGTCACGAATTGAATGAGTTTGTTCCTCAAAGAACATGTGCTTATATCAGCCAACATGATCTTCACTACGGCGAAATGACAGTAAGGGAGACATTGGATTTTTCGGGACGTTGTTTGGGTGTCGGTACGAGATCCGAGATGCTTTCGGAGCTGTCAAGAAGAGAGAAAGAAGCTGGGATTAAGCCAGATTCCGAAATCGATGCATTCATGAAGGCCACAGCTGTGGCAGGCCAAGAAACAAGCTTGGTGACGGATTATGTTCTCAAGGTTAGTCTTTTATATTGTTTCAAAGTGTTGCATTCTCTTTGATTTACCAGTAGATTACATAAACTAATTACAAAAGGAACTGAGTTTTGGAAGAATTTGTAACAGATACTTGGATTGGATATTTGTGCCGATATCATGGTTGGAGATGAAATGCGTCGGGGTATTTCTGGTGGGCAAAAGAAGCGTGTGACCACGGGTATGTGAGATTCTAATCCTAAGCCTATTGGATTACAACTCTTAAAAATGATTATTTGAACCAAATAAATTAAGCTTTAGATTAAAAATTTTTATATATTTATAGTTATGCCAATCTTTACGTAAATTATAAGGTTGATGTCTTCCTCTTATTGGTACAATTCCCATCCTTAACACATATTAATTTTGCCCAACATAAAAGAAGAATTCATGTGCTTCATAGTTCTCTTTTCAGTTTAATTCCCTTAGGGATCTCAGGATAAATTTTTTGATGAAGTTGTTTTAGTGCATAATGTTTATTTGCTTAACTCCTAAATATTTTACATAGATAAATTCTTTACATAGATGGTTCTTTAGCATTCTTTTCTTTTTTTTTTTTTCTAGTGCAAAGCCTAGATTCAAATATTTTAACAAAATTAGCCATGTTGGTAACCTTATTGTCTTTTATCTTAATGATTTTTTTTTTTTTCACCTTTCAGTTCTTGTATGTAAGCTATGGTGCTTACTTAGGCATTGCCAGTGTAATAATTTCATTTTGACTTGATTGCAGGAGAAATGTTGGTAGGACCGGCAAAGGCTCTATTTATGGATGAAATATCAACAGGATTGGACAGTTCCACCACTTTCCAGATTTGCAAGTTCATGAGGCAAATGGTTCATATCATGGATGTAACTATGGTCATTTCTCTTCTACAGCCAGCACCCGAGACATATGATCTTTTCGATGACATCATCATACTTTCCGAAGGTCAAGTTGTCTACCAGGGGCCACGTGAGAATGTCTTGGATTTCTTCGAATACATGGGTTTTAAGTGCCCTGAAAGAAAAGGAGTTCCTGACTTCCTGCAAGAAGTAACTTCCAAGAAGGACCAAGAACAATATTGGTCCAAAAAGGACCAACCTTACAGATATGTTTCGGTTTCTGATTTTGTCCATGGATTCGGCTCTTTCCACATTGGCGAACATCTTGCATCAGAGCTTAAGCTTCCCTATGATAAGTCCAAAACCCATCCGGCTGCCTTGGTTACAGAAAAATACGGTATTTCCAACCGGGAACTGTTCAGGGCATGCTTTGCGAGGGAATGGCTGCTAATGAAACGAAACTCTTTCGTATATATATTCAAGACTGTTCAAATAACAATCATGTCACTGATTGCCTTGACTGTGTTCTTAAGAACAAAAATGCCAGTTGGCACTTTGGAAAATGGTCAAAAGTTTTTTGGAGCCTTGTTTTTCAGTCTAATCAATGTGATGTTCAATGGAATGGCTGAACTTGCAATGACTGTTTTCAGGCTTCCTGTTTTCTTTAAACAAAGAGACTTCTTGTTTTATCCTGCATGGGCTTTTGGACTGCCAATTTGGGTCCTTAGAATCCCACTATCATTTATGGAATCAGGGATATGGATTGCCTTGACATACTACACAATTGGCTTCGCTCCATCTGCTGCCAGGTAAGCTGATATTTGAAGCGATCTCCATTTTTCTACTGATCATCATGATGTTGATGACATTATATTACCTATTTTTCATTTTAATTTCCAGGTTCTTCCGGCAGTTCTTGGCGTTCTTTGGCATCCATCAAATGGCTTTGTCCCTCTTTAGGTTCATTGCTGCAGTAGGAAGGACACAAGTGGTTGCAAACACCTTGGGTACCTTCACCTTGCTACTGGTTTTTGTACTTGGAGGCTTTATTGTTGCCAAAGGTAAGTAAAGATCTATACAGTTAGAGCACTAAAACAGAACCAGTAGTTAAGTTTAGTCGGCTTTATAACCATCCTTAAGAGGTAGTATTTAGTAAGTTTGGGATTCAGATTTAAGCATTTACAACCCTTTCCCTATTCTCAGATTGCAGTATTCATCACTAGTAATAGACGATAGTTTCAGTTTCTCCCGTAATAGTATACAAACACTTTTAGTTTTTTTACTTGTAGATGACATTAAGCCATGGATGATTTGGGGCTACTATGTTTCTCCGATGATGTATGGACAAAATGCCATAGTCATGAACGAATTCCTCGATAAAAGATGGGGTGCAGTAAGAACTTCTAAACTTCAATTGCCTTCAGGTTTATGTTTTGTTCCATTATGAACATAGTTGTATATAAACTCTGGTTAGGCATTTATAATTTCGTTCATCATTAGGCCATAAAATCTCAATATTTCACACATAATTTATCCAAATGCAGAACAACACAGATCCCAGATTTGATGAACCAACGGTGGGAAAAGTTCTTCTCAAAACCAGAGGCTTCTTTACTGAGGAATATTGGTTTTGGATTTGTATTGGAGCACTCTTTGGCTTCTCCCTTGTCTTCAACATTTTATTTATTGGAGCACTAACTTTCCTGAATCGTTAGTGACATTTCTCTCATTAACACTAACAATTAATTGTATATGAATAAATTTTTCGATATTGATTCGGTGATGATATGGTTGTTGTTTAATTTTCAGCCTTGGGTGATTCGAAAGCAGTAGCTGTCGATGAAGATGAAAATAAGAAGACTAAAAGCTCATACTCTGCAGGAAGGAGACCAGAAGGTTAAAGTGAACATTTTGTTAACTTTGAGTTCAATAACAAGTGTAAATTTGTCATCAAAACCTGTATTCATTCAACTTAATCCAATCGTTTTATGAGTGCTTAACGTTTTCAAACAATTATAGGTACTGATATGCAAGTAACAAACCTTTCAGATACTGTGGGTGCTGCAGGACGTGCACCTAGAAAAGGCATGGTTTTGCCTTTCCAACCCCTTTCACTTGCTTTCAACCATATAAACTACTATGTTGATATGCCAGCGGTTAAGTAACTTGTCACTTGAAACATTTCACTTTCTTTCAGATATCTAACATTTTGTTAAAGATATTTTTAGTTTTATGAGGGACCATTTGAGGGTGAAATCTTGGTTTGTTTTACCAGGAAATGAAAACTCAAGGAATCGAAGAAGATCGTCTTCAGCTGCTACAAGATGTTAGTGGTGCTTTCAGACCAGGGATATTGACAGCAATAGTAGGTGTCAGTGGTGCTGGAAAGACAACCTTGATGGATGTCTTAGCAGGAAGAAAAACAGGTGGGCACATTGAGGGCAATATTAGCATCTCGGGTTATACAAAGAACCAAGCAATGTTTGCTCGTGTTAGCGGTTACTGTGAACAGAATGACATTCACTCCCCAAATGTCACAGTTTATGAATCTCTCCTGTACTCAGCTTGGCTTCGTCTTTCTTCAGACATTGACACCAAGACTAGAAAGGTCAGTGAAAACATCTTAGACATCTCATTTTTTCTCTTCACATCCGTAAAGTTCGTATTATAACCAACTTCTTTGATCCTTGTCTTTGTATAGATGTTTGTTGATGAAGTTATGGAGTTGGTTGAACTCAAATCAATAAGGAATGCTTTAGTTGGACTTCCAGGAATTGATGGTCTTTCAACAGAACAAAGAAAGAGGTTGACAATAGCAGTAGAGTTGGTTGCCAATCCTTCCATCATCTTTATGGATGAGCCAACTTCGGGACTCGATGCCAGAGCTGCTGCAATTGTTATGCGTACTGTGAGAAACACTGTAGACACAGGGAGAACTGTTGTCTGCACAATTCATCAGCCTAGCATTGATATCTTTGAAGCTTTTGATGAGGTAAAATTCAATTTGCTTGGTTCTTGTTCGGGAATATTGATTTCTATTACCTGCATTCAACTTAGGGTTATGCTTGATGCAGTTAATGTTGATGAAAAGGGGAGGGCAAGTCATTTATGCTGGACCTCTTGGTCACCATTCTCACAAGCTTATAGAATTCTTTGAGGTGAGAATTTAAATTTTTCCTGCACTAATGTTGGTTCCATGCATTACCTATGACATTAAACAATGTATTTCCCCTTAGCAAATACCAATTAGATACTCAATGACAAAGTTAAGCAAAATGTGGCAAGAACTAATATGCATCTTCTACTATAGGCCGTCCAAGGGGTTCCAAAGATCAGGGATGGATACAATCCAGCAACATGGATGCTCGAGGTCAGTGCTCCGCCAGTTGAGGCTCAACTGAATGTGGATTTTGCTGAAATCTATGCCAACTCTTCGCTTTACCGGTAAGTTCAACTGCAATGCCTAGGTCTAGACAGTAGATTTTATTCTCCTCAATTGGCCTAAAACTTACAATACAGTGTGCTCATTTGATTTTCTTACAAACTTTCAGGATGAACCAAGAACTTATCAAAGATCTCAGTACACCAGCACCTTGCTCCAAAGATCTCTTCTTCCCAACCAAATATTCTCAGCCATTCCTTAGTCAATGCAAGGCCTGCTTCTGGAAACAGCACTGGTCCTACTGGAGGAACCCTCAGTACAATGCCATTAGGTTCTTCATGACCATAGTTATCGGTATCTTATTCGGTCTAATCTTCTGGAACAAAGGACAACAAACGTAAGTCTTTGATCATCAAAAAACATGTTCTTTTTCGCATCTGTGAGTGAAAATCTGGCATTTACTAAGAATGTTTTAATTGCTAGATCAAAACAACAAGATCTGATGAATCTTCTTGGAGCAATGTATGCTGCCGTGCTTTTCCTTGGAGCAACCAACGCTTCTGCCATCCAATCTGTTGTTGCAATAGAAAGAACGGTCTTTTATCGCGAAAGAGCAGCCGGGATGTATTCTGAACTGCCTTACGCATTTGCTCAGGTAAGTTTTTTTCTTTTACATTTCAACAAAAAAGAACTTGATTGGCTTAATTGTTTTGCGAACTTAACTAATGAATGCTAGACTCAAGAATATTATATTTTGTAACTTCAGGTGGCTATAGAGACAATCTATACTGCAATTCAAACACTGATTTACACTTTACTTCTTTACTCGATGATCGGATTCGAATGGAAGGCTGATAAGTTCTTATGGTTCTACTACTACATATTAACATGCTTTGTCTACTTCACTTTGTACGGGATGATGGTTGTTGCTCTAACACCAGGCCATCAAATCGCTGCCATTGTCATGTCTTTCTTCCTTAGTTTCTGGAATTTGTTCTCTGGTTTTCTTATTCCTAGAACAGTAAGTCATCTCTAAGTCATTAACCATTCTTTCCCAATTACCTTGTTATTATTTTTAATCATGAATTTATGACTGCTACCTTGTGGTTTCGATTCTCTCCACCATTGATTTTTTTTTTCCAGCAAATTCCTATATGGTGGAGGTGGTACTATTGGGCTTCGCCGGTGGCTTGGACACTATATGGCCTTGTGACTTCTCAAGTAGGCGATATCAATGCTCCACTTGAGGTCCCTGGACGGAATAACATTACGGTAAAAGGGTTCCTTAAGGAGGATTTAGGATTTGAATACGATTTTCTTCCGGCTGTTGCGGTGGCTCATATTGGTTGGTGTCTCCTATTCTTCTTCGTATTTGCCTATGGTATCAAGTTCCTTAACTACCAAAGGAGATAACAAGGCAGCTTGACAGTTGCACACGTAGTGTTTATTTTAGGATTCATGGGCCACAGTTTAGAAAACTAACATGTAAGTAGTCGAGGTATTAGGGAAACAAAGGGGTTAACCCTTTTTTTCTTTAGTCATTTCATTGTGTATTTATATTACTTTTTACTAGTTAGGTTAGAACTAGTCTGATTTTTTTTCAAATGTTCGTCTATATTCAAAATATATTTGGATATAATTATAGATTATATATGTACGATATAGGTCCATATTTAACACTTAGCTCTATATCACATAATCCTTCGTTTTTTCTCTCTTTGGTACTGAACGCAGGGAAAAGCAATTAACAGATACTAAGAAATTGAAGACAGTTCTCTTAGATTGCAAAGAACTCACCATGCTACCAAAATGAAATAGTAACACAAATAAGAGAAATTTAACAATATATCTATTTATATAGTTAAATCAATTAACTTTAAATAGTTTGCAAACTTTTAGGATATATATATATATGTGTGTGTGCGAATGCGTATATTTTGCAAACTAATAAGAGTAAAAGAAAAAAAATCATTCATCCCGTTACTTTTTTTTCTCACGTATTTCTCTGTCAAGGCGATAATAATTTTTTTTATTTAATTGATATATTTTACTTTTAAATTTATCTAATAATTATATGTTATGTAAAACAATATAAATATTTAAGGTAAAATTTACAAAACAAATAATATGACTATGTCTGCTTATGGATAAGCAATTTGCCTAACTTTGATAGATTCAAGTTTTGATAAGAGTTTTCGATAATTTAAATAAATTACATACAATCATAATTATTATTTAAAATAAATATTTATATAATAAAATAAATCTTTAATTCTATTCAAATTTAAATTTTATTTAATTTACATCAAAATAAAAATATTGAACCGCTCGAGCATAAAATTATGGCTTTTGGATGAAAATAAAAGCCACTGATGTGGTAACACTACTATCAAATCCAAGTATCCAACTTTAAACATGGAATGAACTAATTTAAAAGAATAAAAGAAAAGCATTAAACGAGCTGCTTAAGGGTCGAATTATTCACTCAAGCTCGAAGGTCCACATGATATTTGAAAGAGTTTAGATTAGACATGCTCAAAGGTTGGGTTACCCGTCCAAGCCCAAAGGTCTGCTTGATATTTGAAAGAGTTTGGACAAATATATTAGGCTCGAAAAATGGACATAGACAAAAAAAATTAAGCTCGATTAAAAAATGAATCAGGCATTGGGTTCAACTTTCAAAACTCAAGCCTAGCCCAACTTGGCCCATTTTACCATTATATTATATATATTTATTTTATATTTTATGTATTATATAATTTTTATCATATAAATAATACATATATATAATAT
>JAQSVH010014231.1:0-11637 GCA_029448705.1 Adansonia digitata | reverse complement strand
TTATATATAATATAATAAGATAAAATATCTGTAAATTAAATTTTCTTGCGAATAAATAAAAATTTCTATCCATCCCATTGACAAGTAGAGAGATTACTAGGTACTTATATATATATATATATATGTTCCTTTGGTACTTCTCTCTGAAACTATGATAAGGCTAAGGGAATTCTGAGAGGGTGTTGAAAGACTAGGGACAATTTAATTTCTATTCTTATGGTACCCACACTAGTCCAATCCCAATGTGCGTCTAAAGTTATCGGAAACAACAACTGGAATCTGAGTAGATAGCCATGGAAGAAATTGGATGGCCCTGATATTCAGCTGAGTTAATTAATAAGACTCTGTCAGAAAATTCTTCCAAAAATGAACATTGGAGAGCTTATTTGAATAACAAATGGAAGCCAGTTTGTGATAATAAAAAACCTAATGTTGGGTCAGGCAGGCACCATCCAAACCAGAAGAACCCCCCAGTGGTGAAGACCTTTGTTCTTAATCATTTTTATATAGTACTGTTTTATTCATTCTCTTCCGAAAAAAAAAATGCAAACGAAACCTAATCCCATGTTACCATATTCTGTGTGATTTACTTAGAAGACTTTTAAGTAGAACTTGTTAACTCTATGAAAGACTGTTGTAACTTGTAAACGAGGTCAAGAATTATACATGCTGGGTCTATAGGAGATTAAAGATTGATGCAATGAAAATTAAATTAAAGGAAAGAAAATCAAAAGCAAATGAAAACCCTAGTTGATCTGTTGCTAACACCGTTATTCAGTGACTGATATTATATCCAACCAAAGTTAATACATCAACAATCCATTTCTTACACAGAAGAAGAAAGTCATTCGACCAGGATCAAGGACTATTTCCAGAAAGTATAGATTCCAAAAATCCGAAAAGAGAAGATGAAAAAAAAGAACTAAAACAAAGATTAAAGGGGAAAAAAGAAAAAACCCTAAAATTAACATCAGCATAGAGGAAGTGGAAGAAGAAGAAGCATGATATGATGAAGAAAGACAAATAGTCCATGCAATTCCTGACCTTTTATGTCCAAGAATCCCGTTTCCACCGATGCTAACTGCTTCTCGAGCGAGCTTGAATTTTACATCCAAAGGTCACTTTCCCACCCAAATCTCTCAAAATGGAGGCCTAACATCTGAGTTTTCCGGCCATCCTTCAGCCGGTAATTGGACATTAGGCGGCATGTTGAGAGGCAAATTAAAGAAAGGCAACCCCCCTGCGCCAGCTCCCGCATCAGCAAACATGTTATTTCCACCAGCAGCACTGCTTCCGCCGCCGCTACTTTGCATCTGCAGCTGGTCATCCTCTTCCAAGGGCAGCCTCTCATAGGCCACATTTGCAAACGACGCAACTATGACAATAACAGGTCCTGCCGCCATCAGTTCCCCAACTGCACTTCCTCCTACAACTTGGCCTTGCCCACCAGCCAAAAAGATTGACAAACTGGTGGCACCTGGAGGAGCTGGTGGTGGCAAAAACGAACCTGAAAGTGATAATATTTCAAATCTGCCATGAAGGGTAACTATAGCTCCTGCCGCAGCCGGTTGCCTAATGCTGACGTTGGTCACCGTACCACTCCCACTCAGAATACAAATTCCTCTTTGCCTTCTCCGAGCGTAGTTTGCAACACAATCAAACACATCACAGCCGTTCCGGACTTCAAGAATCTGAGCTCCGAGCGTGTTTGCACTCTCCCGTGTGATGATGACCGGAGGTTTTGGTTTGTTCTTGGAACCTGGAGGACGACCTCTTGGCCTACGGGATACAAGGTCACCTGGACCTGAGTTGGCTGCGTTGACTAAGTCGAGGACTTGGTGAAGGCCATCGTCTTGGTGATGGTCAGCTGTGCCGTAGTGAGATGCACCTCCTCCACCACCAACACGGTTGTTTGAAGCTTCGTGGTCTTCAGGTTCAGGTTGTTGTTGGAGCTGAAGGTCCGCTCTGTGAAGCTGATCAATATAGCGAGAAGCAGTGCCTAAATCAAGACCGGCCATACCAGCGACAGAGGACAACGGAAGACAAGAAAAAAAAAAATAAAGGATTAAAAAGAATATATATATATATATATATAATTATGGGTTCAAATTAAAAAAGGGGTTTGTTTCTTTTAAGGAGAGTGAGGGAGGAATATAATAAAGAAGAAGAAAAAGGAAGAGAAAGGAAAGGGCTCTCGGTACTCGATGAGATAAGATGATTTGAACAACTATAGGGCGACAAAGGCCAGGTTTTCTTTTCTTTTTTTTTTTTTTCCAAAAGAATTTGAAAAAAACAACAAGATGGAGAGATCGAGTGCAAGGAAAGCAATAAGAAAGGCTGAGAAGGAGAAGAAGGGGGTACAAATCTCCAAATTCAACCGCAGTCATTTCTCACACTCAAAAGATTAAGGGGATAATTATTACTTTGGGAATAAGATATAGTTTTTTTTTTTCGTGTTAGAATTTTTATATTTAAACTTTTCGTCTTAAAATTTACCAATTTTATTAAATTTTAATTATTCTTTTACGAATTCAATTATATTTCAAATGAAAATCGTCATTTTTTCCAATTTTTTTCATTTTCAATATAATTAAAAAAATGAAATATAATATATACAATATACCATATATTACCTTCAAAGATTTATAAAAATTATATAACAAAATAATCCATTTTGTTATGATAATTGTATTTGTATAATAATTTTTCTCTTGTTAATTTTATCTATTTGTAAATATTTAAAAATAATATATTGTATATTATATATTGTATTACTATTTCTTATTAATTTTTCAATTATTAAAAAAAAAGTTAAGGAAAGACAGATAAATTTCCTCTGAGTAGTGCAAAGCCACATACGAAAAAAATTAAAAATATTATGTTAAATGCCATCTAAACTTTTTATTAGTATTTTTCTTTGAAATGTAATGGAATTTGTTTAAAAAGACTAACATTTAACAAAATTGATAAGTTTTAAGACTCAAAATTTACATGGGAAAATTTCAAATTTAAATGACAAGGATAGCTATATTTTAGGACTAAACTAATAATTACCTCAAAGATTAAATATAAACATAAAATAATACTACTACTTTGTTGAAATATTTTTTAAAAGATTATATTTTATGCAATAATCGTATATTTTTATGCACGCTTAATAGATTAAATTACTTTATTTTATTATAAAATATTAAAAAATAAATATAAATGATTTTACTTTTTAATAAAATAATATCATTTAATTTATTATGCATAAAATATGAATCCAAAGTTGTAATATACTTTCTTTATTTTCGAGAAGAGAAGTTAGTGGATGCCAACCCCACTCTTATTTTTTGGTGCGTGGAGTTTAAAACATCAAGAATATAAATATATACACGCATACATGATTAAATATAATAAAATTAAATTGTCTGATTAAACTAAATCATCGATCAAGATATAAGTGACCAAATAGAGAAAAAATTATTACTACTAGCTACTTCAAATTAAGAAATTTTTATTCTTCGTTCATGTTAGCATGGAAAAAAACCTAGAAAATATATAAAAGAAAATACAAAAACCTTTGACATAAAACAAATGAATTATCTTTGTGACATGTTTTCAATACTATCAAAGTGTTTCAATCTATTACATATAAATGAAATATAGATGGAGAGTTCCTTTAGTTAGAAATTTTGATCTTAAAGATAAAAATAGAATTTGGATAAGTAAGAATTCAAGAACTTGGGGAATTTTTTTCCTTATGAAGAACATGAATGAATTAACTAGTTAAGAAGTTGATTCTTGGATTTTAAGTATTGGATGGTTGGCGGAAAGGCAGGCGGCAGAAATGGTGAGTAAGGGTTGTTGTTTTCTTACGTTGGTGTGATCTATGTTTTATATAAAATTGATAGAAAATATTTGAGCAAACGAACCCTTGACCAGAGAGAGAGGATTGTGTAGGTGGGTGGGGTTGGAATTGGATGATAGATGTTGTTTGTTGGTCTTTGGAAAGGGGGGTTTGGACTTTAATTAATTTGATAGCCAATGGCGAATAAAACTTAATTTAATATGGTTGCCACTGCACAAGTTGACCAAGTTCGGTTAAGAATATATAGAGAGAAGACACAATAGAGGAAAAAAAAATTAAAGGCACATATAATTATATTTAAAAACAAAAAAACAATGGGAGAAATGGGGGCAGGTGGCGTGGGCAAAGGTGCTGCGGCTCGTGGGTCCCATTCTTGTCGTCTCCTCCCGTCCTCCACCCTAGACTGCCCTCCTCTCCTCCCTTTGGCCGTGTTTTCTTTGGCTTTCCTTAGTTAGGATGTATATCAGTGTCTGTGTGTGTACGTATATTACAAATCAAATGCTATTTTATGAAGTGGTATAGATGATAGTTTGTTCCTCCTTAAAGGGGAATTCGAATTTAATATACTAGGATGATTAATTTGTTAACAGTGTCTTGTCTTCCATTTGAAGCCATTTAAGGGGGAATTATTTATAACCAAAGTAAAATATAAAACATAAAACATTGACCCAATTAAATTAATAACTCTGGTTGTTACACTAAAACTAGCTAATTCATTATTAATGATTTTTAACCTTTGTTAAAAAATAAAAACTTGTAAAATAATTTTGAAACTTTTGAATATAAGGTAATATTCATTAAATATTTTTAAAAGTTTTACAAAATAATTAAAAAAATAAAATATGTGATAAATTTTTAACTCACTTATAAATTAAAAAAAAATACTATTAATGTATCAAAAGCAAATTCTTTTAACAACTCCTGTTTTCATTACTTTTTTTCATATGCATGTGTCTCATATCTACAATCTATATTATAGCAAAGATCGATCATTAACCAGTTTTTCAATCCAAAACCTGATGAAATCAAGGGCAGAGGCATATCCCGTAAAACCAAACAATAATTTGCAGATTCACCGGATTCTTCAAAAATTCTATTCTAAAATTAGTTCTTAAATAACATCACATCACCGTTATTTTTGCTTTGTAATAAACGTTTTTACAATATTATAATAAAAATATTCGATTTTTTGACAAATATTCCATTATGGAAAAGAATAAGTTAGAATAAATGTTATAACTTAAATAAATTGATGGAAACTACCTTAGTGTAACATTTAGTGGTATTAAAAAGCAAATGGGAAGATTGATTTGAGAAGAACCCTAATTATAAAGGCACCTTAGGAGCACTTTGTGATTAATGGAGAGTAAAGCTAGTGAAAGTTTCTGGCTTGTCACAGTTGTCCTTTAGTACTTTAAAAAAGGGACCTAAAGAAATCAATTAGGAAGATTTTGGCACACGTATCACTAACGTCAAATCGAATTCTTAGATCCACGTAGCCACAACGCAGAGTATAGTCTAGGGTTTACAAATCTTTGTCGTAATCTCTATTATTATATTGCTAAGTTTTTTTTTTTAATAACTGTTTTAGAATATCCTTTAAAATTATTATCTAAAATAATATTTTCAAATAAATGTATTAAAATTAAAAAAAATATAATACAGTGATTAATTTAAATTGAATGAGTGTTTTTTTCACATAAAAACAGAATGAGGCGTGACTTTTAAAAGTTGTATCTCAAAATTATATATATTAATTTTTTGCAGGGCATCTACGCGTAAATTATTTAAAATAGAAATATTATAAATTTTTATAATAAATTTTATGTATATTTTTTAATTAATTAATTTGATGTAATAATTTTAAAAATATGCAATCAATTAATTAATTATAAGTTTATTTTTTATTTTTAATTTATATATATTATTTTAATTAGATATTATAAAGTAGATATTCATAAAACATATATTTTTTATACTTAACAATAACTTATATAAATTTCAGCAACTATAACTATAAAATTTACTATTATCTTTGAACATTTATTACCATAGTAATAATTTTTTATTTTTATGTTGCATATTATTTACTATTATTTTATCCATTTTATATTTTTACTTGCGTATTATAAATAATTTATTACTATGTTATGAAATGTTATACATCTTATAAAGTTATGTAATATTTTATCAAATTCACATCTATTATTAATTTATAATTTAGTAATCATATTGAATGCATATAGATTAAAGCTTATTAAAAAATTGTTAATAAAGAATTTGAAATATTAATAAATGATGAATAATAAAACATAGTAGTGGCTGATGAATAACGTGTATTAATAAAATATGTTAAGATATTAATTTATAATTAATTTTCAATTTAATTATGTCCTTCTAGATATTGAAAACTTTATTAAATAAAATTGTTAGTAAAAAGTTAACTACTTAGTAAATGGTCAATAACATATTAATAAATTTAATAATTTTAAAGATATATACTATTAAAGTAATAGCATGTGATGTGTAATATAATAGCAAATGATAATATAGTTGTAATTGATTCATAACATAGTCGTGAACGCTTAATAAATAAATAATTTATAATACATGAATAAAAAATTATGGATAAAAAATTAAATACTATAAAAAATAACTGATAATATGGTAATAAATAATGGAAGATAACAGTAAATTTTATAATTATAATTGTAAAAATATATATAAATCATTAATTAAATATGTAAAATTTTATATTTTTATAATATCATCAATCTTATAATATCTAACTGAAATAATAGTAATTTAACAAACTAACTTACAATTGAATTGTCAATTATATGTTTTTAAATTATTACATCAAATTAATTAATTAATAAATTATTAATAAATTTTACTGCAACAAATTATAATTGACCTGTAGGTGCATGTGTTTAAAAAACTTTTTTAACTAATTGTTTATTGCTATCTTATTATTTACTACTATGTTATTAAAATAGTTTAATTTTTATGTAGATCTTATTTTAAAATATTTAGTCGATTTAAATTGAAATAAATTAATAAAAATTATATATTTAAATAGAGAAAGTTTATTAATTTTAAATTCATTTAATATCATGTAAACTTTATTTTAAATTTTTTATTAATTTAATTTAAATAAATTAATGAAATTACAACTTTAAATAGGCAAATTTTTATTAATTTTAAAGTAGATTAAAATCATGTGCACTCTACTTTTAAATATTTATTAATTTAAATTTAAATAAATTAGTAAAATTATATATTTAAATACAATACCTTTCATAATTGTAAAATTTTAAAAAGATATTTTAGTCGATTATTTTTAACATTTTTAAAGTTCATACTTTTAGATATAATATATATATATAGCAAAAGAGATTAATTTTACACAATTCAAATAAAATAAAATTTTCACGTTTAAATGTTTCAAGTGCATGTATATATATTTATATAGGTTCTGAATTTAAATTTATTTATATTAAAACAATAATCTGATTAATTAATTGAAAAAAAAAATTTGGTAGTATTTCTTATGGTGGACATAATGATTTTTTTTCAGTCATTCGTGTACGAGGAATTAAAAAAAAAAAAAAAGACAATTAAATTTAATAATTGATGAAGTACATGCCAAACAGTTCCTTGGACAAGCCAGGTTTTGTCATAAGAAATTTCTGAGCTGTTTATAGTAGAAAACAGTGGAGGTTGTGACTCTGAACTACTGGAGAAACAAATTAAACAATGCAAAATGATAGATTCTCAGAGAAAAAGAAAGCCAAAAAGCAATAGTTTTCAAACTGTTTATTGGATTAAAGTCTGCAGCAAATCTAGGTAAATTTAAAGGCTGCGGTTTTGCCTTTGGAATAAATTAAATTAATTGATCAGTGTAGGTAGTAAATTCAATTCGAATTTGACAGCAACACTTGCAGAGTCAACGTGGTATAATATTTGAGCTGATATTCCAATTTAAGCTTTGTTTCAGATTAGGTACCCTAACTAAATTTATTTTATGAATGTTTTAACTTAAAAATAAAAACTTACGATGACTCATAAATTTTTAGTTAAAGGGTCTTTAATGTTGCATCAAATGATCAACAAGAAGATTTGATTTGATAAGACAGGGTGGAGCCATATAATTCGGATGAGTTGGGTAGGGTAGGGGGAAGCTGTTAAAAGCTGGGGCTTGCTTTATTGTGAGTAAAAACTGAGTCTGGAGTCTGGACTATGGAGTGTGCGGCAAACAGTGTGTGAGTGGGAGAATAAGTTGCGAAGTGTAAAGATGTTGAGGGCAGCGAGATCACGTCCGGTGTCCAAGGTTTAAACGCTGGGCTTGGTTGGGGGGGCCGGGAACCCACCTTATATGTAGCTGTCGGCCCCGAGACAGCAGCAGCAGCTGTCACTTTCATCGGGAATTGCTCTCTCCCTATCTGTCTTTCATGTTCTTCCCCTTGAATTCTGGGGGTAACTGTGAGAAACTAAAGGCAATAGCCCCTGTAAATTACCTGCCCCACCATTAGATCACCTTGCTACTGCTACTGATGCTGCTGTGCTTGCCATTGCCGTTGTCACCCGCATTCATGGTCAGTCAAATCCATAACAAAACCAAATTAAGAAGGAAAAAATCTAAAGTAGTTTAATACCATTAAGCTGTATTAATTTATGCTAGTGGCCTAGTACTGACAAGTATTTGCTCTTTTTATTACTATATTCATAAAATTATTTTTTTATTTGAGAAAGACATATTCAATCTTCTTTTTCTATTAATCATACATAAATTACTTGAATTAAAATGTTAAAATGTTAAAATGCGTATTTGTAAATATTATTATTTAAACAGTTGATTGTCAGCAATTTCTTTATCAACCTTTTACCTTTTACTGAGATGGAGTAATACATTTTTTCAGAAAAATCTTAATTTCTCAACCTAGGTTACTTTAGCGAGAAAGAAAAAAAATAGCAAGAACCTTGACTCCTTCTTAATCCTACAAAAATGCACCCCAGCTGTAGTTTCTCAGTCTCAATGTCATTAACTTCTGTTGATGTCTTTTTTTATTTTTTTTTTTCTAATCAGGATCAACAATGCTGAGACAAAGACTTGCAAGGAAGAGAGAAAGGATAAAGGGGCACAAGCTGAGACCTCTGGATCACGCTTCGATGCCAAAATCGGTGTTCGAGTGAGAAATGAGCAAAGTAACAGTAAGGTTATAGAGGCCTTACTTGGATTCTGTATCTATTGAGGTATTTGTTTACACCTTTGAAGATTAGGTGTTGACTAATCACCTGTCGTCTGAAGAATGGTTGGACGTCCTTAGTAAGATGTAAAGAGTGGGCGAGCTATCGAAAGACAACAGGAGCCCAAGTGATGAGACCTGTGCTCCGCTTGGGGTATCGGACAATATTATTGTCCTTAGGCGATGTGATCTTCCCTTAATCCACTATATACTTACTAAATGTTATCGCATCATACCCCTTTGATTTGGTCAAATGGGCTTTTCTATTGGGCCACCTCGTTGGAACTTAATTTTGGATTGTCTTGGGAGTTATGGCCTCAACAAACCTCTTACCCTAAAAATCTATGATCTAGAGGGTTCATTATATGAAGTTCTTTGTCACAAAATGCCGAACCCATGAGAGGGCTAACTTTCGAAACAAACGAAGAGGGTCCAGAGGGTGTTTCTTTTTGTTGACATGTGATGGAGACATGGGGGGATTCGGGAACCGGAGTTGGTGGATCTTTCAAGGGCGGATTGGGTCTCACAAAGTCAAGCCCTTTTCGGCTTTTTCTTCTTTGTCTTTCTCTAAAGATCAACACCCTAAACCAAGGTGTCAATGAATTACTACCACTGGTTAAGCTCTTAAAAAAATACAATGGACATCTCCCATATTCACGGGCGGATGCTAAAATAGCCCGTGAGAGATGCCTTGAGTTGCTTTTTGCGTTGCGTTGCATGGGAATTGCCTAGCGTTCTTGCTTGTCTCTCTTCTGTTGGACTATTATACAACTTTGTTTCATCATACAATTCTTTCTATATAACTTTTTTTTCTTTCATAATACTGATACAATTTAGATTAGAAATTGAATTAATGAGTTTTTTTTCTTACATTTGATATATTATTTTCATTAAATTAAAGATAATATATAAATTAATTATTTTTTTACATATAATTTTAATCAATATTATCATCAATAAACATTTTTCATTTAATAATGTTATTCCTAAACTATTGCAAAATAAATAAACGGTTAAACTGATACTAGTACAAATACAGATAATTAGATAAATAATTAATCTTATGAAAAATAAAGATAGATATTGCCAAAGATTCGAAAAGTTAAATGTTACATGACTGAGTCAAGGTTGAACTTCTGATCTTAAGATATTTATTGCTTGTCACCAATATACTCGACAAAATTCACAACATGTCTCTCAAGTCTCCTCGATCTCGTTATAATTACTAGCATTTACAAACATAACACTATCAATTAGAGGTGATAAATTATGTTAATTAATCAAAAAGGAAAAGTTAAAAGAAAAAAATCATGGGTTCAATACTATGATCACGAGAGAACCACGTGGATGATCAAGATTTCTTTGCAGTTTTATTATTGTTAGACCTGACAATTGGTATATTCATATCGTATTTATATATTTTATATTTATATAAATTTTTATCTATTAATAATTAAAATTTTATTGATTTTGAGATACTTGTATATTTATATTGTGTTGTGTTGTATTATGTTTGCGTGATGTAATATTTTATATTATGATTCTAATTATTGTTTATGTCTTTTCTAAATTGACGTCTAATTATCGTATTGGGTAGACTCAAACTTGCATTGCTTTCAAAAAATTGGTTAACGATGAATAAAATGAAATTAAACCGGTTTGACATCCTGGATGTCAAACCATATGAATGACACTAATTCTTTTGAATCCATTATTTTCTTGAGAGAATTGAAAATATGTTCTCAAATAATCGTATTCATTACCTTTTTCTCAGCACGTATTTTTGTTCTTTGAAATAATGGACAAGAAGTTTCAGGTCCCGTGACATTGCTGGAAACAGGACAACTAATGATCCTGAAAGGGGAGCGGAAAGTAACCATGTTGGAGAAATAACTCATTTAAGGTTGCTTTAAAGAGCTTGTGAGCGGTGACATGTGTAGAGTTCTTTGCCTATTTGCAAGTGCAATTTCATTTAGGATGCCATTGATACGTGGCTGCTGAATAATTGACTTGCCCAATCTGTCATTCCTCTACTACAATTATTGCCAGTCAGTCCAAGTTTGGTTGATTGAGTGTAATTGAACTGCCTGCTGTTCCTCCCCCCCAGATCTGTAAGCACTCCATGCCAAAGGCATAATAATAGAGATTAAGCATTCCCCTTCAATCTACATGCTACTGCCTATTGGAGTTCTTCTAGCTGCAAATTCATTACTGCCCTTTGTATCTGCCAAAGCTGAAGCACCTTTTTCCCTATATTCTTTGAAAATTTACATTCAAAGAATAAATGGTTCCTAGTCTCCAGCTCAGATTCTCTCAATATCCATTCCCCTTGAGATAGTCTATCCTTGGTTGGTAATCTGTTAAGGATTGCCATTCAAGATATGACAAATATAAAAATTTGGAAAAAAAAAAAAAAACAAAAAGGAAAGAAGCTTTTATTTTGAGATGTCATTAACTGAAAACTAGTATTTGATTTGGAATAAAAGAAATAACAAATATTCTAAATCTCAATTCTAGGATTTGTGGCTGTAATAA
>JAQSVH010014200.1:0-11640 GCA_029448705.1 Adansonia digitata | reverse complement strand
ATCAAAGAAACTAGCATAAGTGAAATTCAACTAGAATGGTCATGACTTAAAGCGAAAATCGCAAGTAATTTTAACATCATCCAGTCGAAGCCCTTTTGCATGCCTCGTATACCACAACAAATGTAACTACTAAGGTGTTATATCGATTTTAAAAAGAGGCAGCGCTTTTGGTAAGTTTTGTTTTTTCTTTAAGCTTGAATAGCAACAGAAACTTAGCAGACAACAAAGTCTCCTTCTGACTTGTTTTTGACAGCGCTTCGCCAAATATTGCTTTAGAATTCCCAAGAGTTAATAGCAATAAACATTTATGATTAGCCAAGCCCTTAAGATATCTGCATGTCTCAAGAAGTACAAATTATATTGCAGTAGAGATTAAAAAAAACCATTAAGTTATACACTAAAATGGCAACATGTACTCTTAATATTCACTACAGGTATCACTGCAGGTTAAGTTTGTTCACCAACCATATTAAATTTAACGCTGAAAAAGCACAAGCAACTTACTAACAGTTATTGCCGTAATAGATGACACACTGAACGCAAACGATCTACAATACATTTAACAGCTAATAACAGAACCTAAATTACATTGAAACAGCTCTTCCAACCTTTCCATTATGAATGCTCCAGAAGATTTTTGCAGCTTCACCAGTGTTCCCCGCATCAACAGCAATAGCACCAAATATTGCTCGAAATGCTACACAAACTATGGTTGGGCTTGAAGGGTCGGTCTTTGGAGAAACTCGAACCACTTTTTGCAGGCCCAATCGTGCCCCATCAACAGCACATGAAGTTGCCACATTGGAAATATCCAATATCAGCTTGTTGAGTTCTTTTGAAGACATGTCAATATCGTTTTCAAGGGAACGAAGCGAAACTGATGTCTCGATGATATGGATGCCCAGAATGCTTAACGCCTTGTTGCTCTCCTCAGAAAAGGAGGCATGGGTCATGGCACGCCGGAGTAGATGAACGCTCTTAAAAGTATAACTGAAGGTGGGATTTAAATCAGCAACAAGCCTCAATTGTGTGTCATAATAAGAAAACCCAAGAAATAGATAAACAAAATAAATTAGCTATTAAATTTATTGATTCAAGTTCCTCTGTAGCCCCATGCTTCCATAACTAAAGGAATGAAAGATTATTAATTTAAATTAATGGGAAAAGAACCTTTATGAGGTTCCAGAATTTCTTTATTGATTTTATTTGCTTTACAAGCCTAAATGGTTCATCTTTTTCATTTCAATTTCTGGATTGTCTTTCTAGTTTTCAATACCAAATAAACAGTTACCATACAAAAGGATAATAATTATCATTCACTTAATCACTCATCAAAACGGAGTCGATGATCAAAAGTAAAGAAAAGGAAAAGAATAAAACTTGCCCAATTTGTTTCTGTAGAGTCTCAAGAGCCTGTGAAAATGGCGAGGAAGAATTACAGCTCCGATCTTCTGGGTTTCCTGCTCCATATGCCTGCACTCACAAAATGGGTTTTCTTTATATTACACTCTAATTAATCTTTACTGCTTTCTATGCTTCACTTCCCTCTCTGATCTCTCTTTTTCTGTTTTTTTTTTAAGGGAAACAAACAAGATTGACCAGGGTCAACAATGTAACTGAGGAACAGAGGAGAAGAGCACCTGAGGAACAAAGAAGAACAGCGTGAGAACAGCGACGAAACCACTGATGAGAGTGAAACCACGAAAATGCATTTTTTCCCCTTTTCTATGCAGTAATTTACGTGAAAATCTGCTTCCTTTGTGAGTGATGAAAACGCCAGAAAAATCTGTGGTTTTATAATGCTTTTTCTCCTTCCCAATTGAGTCATGGACCAGTGTAACTTGTAAAACTACTGGTTGAAGGTCCTTCCATCCTTGGCCATTAAACTGATAATTATATATTAATAATTTATGTTTATATTATATTATATTTATATGTTTATATTATATTTATATTATTATATATTAATAATACATGTCATATAATTTTACTATATTTATATAATTATATTATGTTATATTTTTATATCATATTATATTTTATAATATTTTATAATTATTTTTATATTATATTTATATTTATTTTAATTATATTATATTTAATATTTTTAAATTTAAATTATTATTTGATAAATTAAAAAATTAAATACTAAATTTTTAATAATAAATTAGTATTATAAAACCTATTTGCTATGTGGCTTGAAAATTAAACGCTGAATATAATTACATTTTTAACTTTTACTAAAATTTATTTTATTAATAAATGGACTAAATTTAATGTGATCAAATCAATTTAGTTTGTGAAATAAAGTAAATATTTAGAGAAAATTATAAAAATTTTAAAAAAAATCAAAGATAAAAATATTATTTAATATAAAATTTAAAATTTTTAATTAATTTTATCTTTTTTTATATATTTAGACATAAAATAATAACTATCAATTATTTTAAATAACTTTTTGTTTCATATATATTATGGATTTACTAAAATTTAGTAACAACATATGCTATTCTAAAGAGTTTCGGATAAAATGAAAAAAAGTTTCAGATAATTTTTTTTTTTAAATGTTAAATATATCGCCTTCTGTAAAAAAAAAAAAAATTAATTTGATGCTTTTTTTTTTCCTGTTCTATGCCATAATTTACTTTCTAAAAAGTGGAAATCTGCTTTCCTTGGTGAAAACGCCAGAAAAATCAGTGTTCTATAATGCTTTGTCTCCTTCCCAATTAAGTTATTGACCGGGTAACTTGTAAACTACTAGTATAAAGTCCTTCCATCCTTAGCTATTACTGTATTTATATTATACTTATATTATTATATATTAATAATTTATATAATTATATTATATTATATTTTAATTATTTTTATATTAAATTCATATTTGTTTTAAAAATATTATATCTGATATTATTAGATCAAAATTATTGTTTAATATATTGAAAAATTAAATGATAAATTTTTAATATTAAATTTATATTATAAAAATTGTTTGATACGTGACTTAAATGCTGGAAATAGTTATATCGATAACATCTATGTTTGAATTTTAAAAATTATTCGTTTGACACTTTTAACTTTACTTAACATCCATACTCTTAACAAAGAGCAAATTCAACTTAAGGCGTCGATGGTTTTGTTTACAAGCAGCAAAACAAGAAAAGCATTATCAACAGCAAATGCCATACACCTCTAATTAACCGCAGAGACGGTAGGAAGGTGAAGAGGTCGAGTCAGAGGTGATGGTTGAACGCTAAGCGGCTTCTCGACTCTTAGATTCTTTTTAAAGTCATTATTCTGGACAAAAATCCGCATGTTATGCATCCAAGAATATCAGCATACATTAAAGTGAGAAGTGGCCATTTGAAGCCTGATAAACAGGCAGTGAAAGAATGTATCGAATTTGACCGAAGCAGGAATAGTTCTTTTAGGTCTTTTCCTATATAGTGAGTCTAGTGCTTCGCTTGATGGAAGGACTAGGGAAAGGTCTACTTAGTCTCACTCCCCTCTCGTCGTTAACCGAACACAGCCCTAAAAAAGGATATATTTTTTTCTTGGAGAATGGTATCTTTTGGATTTGTGGAATGAAATTTTAATTAAAAAGTCTTTTTTTTTAATGATCAAAGTATAGAGCTTCCCCTTTCCCCTCGCATACCACCAACCTTCGTCGCTATAGCGGCTAAATTTAGTATCTACAAACCAATTCATTTGTGAGATAACGTAATTATTCAAATAAGATTATAAAAAATTTAAAAAATAAAAGATAAAAATATTATTTGATATAAAATTTAAATGTTTTAATTAATTTTATATTTTTAAATATTTAAATATAAAATAATAACTACCAATTACTTTAAATAACTTTTTGTTTTATATGTATGGTGAATGCGTTAAAAACTAATATAAATATATGTTATTCTAAAAAGTTCTGAATAAAAATTAAAAAAAAAATTAAATATATCAATTTTTTAAAAAATATTAATTTAAATATAAACTTTTTTTCCTTGTGCTCTCGTCTTCTCTTTTTTAACAGAGCAGTCGATAAGTCAGCTGAGCTAGGCTCAAATATCAAAATAAATTATTTAAATATATTAATATATTATTTTATATTAATATTTATATATATTATAATTAAATTTAAATAAAAATAAATTTAAAATTTAAAATTATAATTCAAGCGAGATTAAACAGGTCAAATCCAGTTGTTTTTCAAATATCTTGTTGCAAACATATCTAATTCAAATGAACCTGCTAAATTGAAAGAATAACCCAAACTTTTACTTACATAGGTCTATCTTCCATGATAAACCTCCTTGTTATTTCTACAAAGCATCATTCCAATGCTTTTCACAGCGCCGCATCCATAAGCACTTGCATATTTTGTTGGGTTTTTTTTTTTTTTTTTATTGAGATTGTTGAATTTCGGATATAAATTTTGGAGGGTGGGTGGCTGGATGGTACGAGTTAGTCTGAGAAATTAATGCCCAAAATTTTTACAGCCTTTGATTACTTTGAGATAAGATGTTTTGATATATAATCCTACTAGTCTTTTTAACCTATGCTATGCACGAAATTTTTTTATTACACTTTTGTAATTTTTTTGAAAAAAAAATTAATTTTAACATTATTTTTATGAACTTTATATCTTTATTGACCTAACATATGTAATTAAGTCCTTGTAAAATTAAAAAAATTAAATTCTTATACATTCTTACATATAATACATTAATAAAAAAAATAAAAGCTCTTATATATATTCTTACATATAATATGTTAATAAAAAATAAAAGCTGTAACAATATATATTTATTCTTATATATTTTTATATATAGTAGGTCAATTAAATTCTTATATATTTATTGCGGATTTCACCATGCAAGTGCATATATTGCAATAAGTAATACAGTGATAAAGTATAGTATTGATCTCACGAGGATTTGATACCAAATTTTTTAAGTACTAAAATTATAACAACCTAATCTTATTCAGACAAACAATTAAAAATTATAAACTAAAAAAACTAAATAAAAAATAACAATTAAACAAATAATAAATGATAAAAGCTAAATATTACAATTTCCCTCAACATTTCATTTGAATAAAATCCTACTCTCTTAACTTGACTAATGACAATGAATTGTTAATCTAAAGTTTTAATTTATTTATAAGTATTTTCCGGTGGTCTTATAAAATATCTTTCGAAACCAATTTACTATATGTCTATAAAATTAAATTAAAGAGAAGTTTGTTAAGCTTAGACTCTAATTTGGTTACATATGATCATGCTCATATATTCTTATCTAACACGTAGGTTAATTCATCATAATAAATGAATATAAAACATATGTTATTCAATTCAGGCCTAAACACAAAATTCCTTTTTCCAAAGTTTATTAAAGTTACCAAATCAATTTAATTATTGATTAAGCAATTAAAAGCATTAAGTGTAAAGATTGAATAAACAACCCAAATATTATTAATTGAAGAAAAGAAAATAAAAATAATCCACACTACATGGTAATTTCTATTGCAACCTTCAAAAAATAAATCTAGTTCGTAATAATAATAAAAAAAATATATAAAACTAAGTTGTAAATATTACAAGAAATACAAAGAAGACTAAGAGAAAAGAGAAAACTAAGATAAGCTTGAATAATATAGTGGCTGCTTTCCTTTCAGGAACTAGGTTAATAATAAAAGCCTAAAAGTCCGCTCCAAAAATCTCTACCCAAAAATTCTTATACAAAGCCAAAACCCTAAAAAAGAAAATTTGGCATGCAAATAACTTAACGAATTTATTTTTTTGGCAGTTGTCAAGCCAAGCCCGCTTTATTTTTTTACTAAGTTATTATACATTGGAAAATCCTTCAGGCTTTAGGCCTACAAAAATATAAAAATACTAAATAACTATATAATTAAATATAAAGTAAATAAATAGAACTAATATTAAAATATCTAAAAATTAATTAAATTTAAATAAAAGCCTCTAGGACTTAATGACTTTAATATACATAATGAGACTATAACTATTAACACCCTTAAACTTAAGATTTTGTTAGTTCTCAGGCAAAACAAAACAAAGGAAAAAATGAAAACCAAATTAAGAAAAATAAAATGAAACAAAACACAAATTGAGATGAATGTAAGTAAATGATGTTTGCCTTAATTTTCATAAAAAAGTTTATCTTAATATCCCAAATCAAGGTACACACAAACATAATCCAAGTTCATGCTTCAATTCGATCATAAACCTCATGCTTCGAATAGACTTCCAACATGTGTGTGTTTACAATATCTTTACAAATCATTGCATGAAATTCAAATAAGTTAATGCCAATGCAAACTACGGATTAATACTAGATTCTCATATGTTTGCTTTTTATCTCTCTCTACTAATGTAGACTAACACCTCATCAAAGATCATGTAAGATTTTATTAAGCTTGTAATAAAAGGCTAGGGTAAAGGTAGTGTAGACACCCCATTTTATATGGGCCAAATTCTAAGGCATTAAGGCTCGTTATTTGAGGCATTATTAGGGCTATTCGAACAAGCATAGATTAATCTTTTCAAGCCCAAACGAGGTGTTCAGAGATTCAAATGTATGAAAATTTCACATTTTGGCATGCAAGTTTCAGAATATAGCCTTTAAGTATTGATTCAAGGCTTTCACATCATCAAAATTGAAACATACACTGCCTGTATCGACCCACGGAGTTATGTATTGATATAGTTACTTAGTGTATCAATACAATAGCCATGGTATAAATACAGAGTTATGTTATAGCCAAAATTGCAAGTTTTGGCCAAGATATATCAATATACAATTGTGAGTACTGATACAACCTTCATGGTATTGATAAAATCTTCAATATATCTATATATCTAGGCAAACTTGTTCCAAGAAATTTATCCAGTGAGTGCCACTTTCACTAATTTTCATCATGACATCGAAACATGGATTTGGTTACGATTTTGGCCATAAAAATCATTCAATTTCAGACACAACTTCCTAACAATCATATGGATTTCATTTTTGTGCTTTAAGCATTGGATCATAGCATTTTTGAATGCTCCATTAAGCTTGTTACAAGGGCATTTCATGCTATAGTGTGGATTAATTAATGGAAAGCCAGGCCTTGCTCATTATGTCAGCTCTTACATGGTTTGTTTCTGTTGTGAAGGATATACATCGATCAATGAAATGCTAAAAGCTTGCTCATTGGTATAATGACTCACCATATTGTACATTCCAAATGTCTTAAATACCCTCATCTTTGCTAGGTTTATGACAACTGAAATTAAATCCTACATAAGATACATTCTGTGTTCAGCAATGAAAACTTTTACACTCATTTTTTTACATCAACCTCCGCTATAAAAATTCATTCCCATAGCTATCTCTCAACCCTTCCATAAACCCTCTTAAAACCTTCTATTGCTATCATTTCTCCTCTTAAAACCCTCTCTATTAATACTAAAACCATCAAGCTTATTCTTGGCAACCTTTTCTTGCTAGATCATAGCAAAGAAAGGGGAAAAAGTGAGCTAGGAGTGCAATGTTTTTTTGCTCAACATCAACGACACGGTTCTCAAGCTTTTGGGCTATTTCTTATTCTTGTCCATTCATCGATTTGTTTTTTATTCATTTTCATCATTATAGTAATGTTGAACATGCTAGCCATCATCCCATTCTTAGGATTTGTATGCATCCTTTGGCCTTAGTTGTGGAAGACTTAGGATTTGTGATGCTTTGTTGACCTCTCCACCATGTTTTTCTATATTTACGTGCTTGGTTCATTTGGAAACTATGTTTTTAATGCTATCTTCAAATTCCAGCAAGCTGTTCTTCTTTTTTTTAATCATGTTCACATTATTCCCATGGGATGATTCTTGATGTCATTCATGAAACTAATATCTTCCTATATCTCCATGTTCATATCTTTGTATTTTTGTCATCATTTTCATGCTTAAATGTCATATTTTGTGTGTTTAAACATCTTTCCATGTTTATTGCCATGATTATCATATCTAGTTCATCACATGTTTGCCAAAATGCTTGTTTGATGCTTGTCAAAAATCTATTTTCTAAAAACCCCCAGGTTAAAGCTATATTAACTTCAATAAATGGAGATTGACATGGGCTTAAGGTTTTTTATCCACTGATCCATCAATCTTAAGGAAAAATCAAGCTTTCCATGTATGGATTCAAGGTTAAATAAGGCTAAATACTTTAATTTTAAAAATAAAATGTCCTTTTTACTTGTATTAAATTGTTAATACCTTGATTTTGTGGTCTATGCCCTTTCTAGTGACATGGTTAATAGGCTGTTCCATCATCCCAAACTACTCCAGTATCATGCTTGTGAAGCTACTGTCACCAACCCCTTTTCACCATAGACATTTGAATGTCCATAGTTTGAGTCTAGTTCTAGAAAACCTTAAAAATAAAAAATTTCCCCTATTTCATGTTGGCAACATTGTACTCACAAAATCATTTTCGAACTCTAAAAAGTTTTTCACGAATTTTATAATATTTTTTCCTTAAAGGGCATCAGATTAGCTTTCCAACAATAGCTCATTTTCCTTTGGATCATTCCAGATGAGGGAGTTATAATTTTTCAAGCTAATACTTTCTAGAACCCTTAAGTTAGCAATTTGCATTTTTTTTGGGCCATTTCGGCCCACCGGATGATTTTTTTTTGGATTGTTCAAATATTTTTCTTAAATAATTCATGAAATTCCCTTCTCAAAAAGGTATAATTGTGATTTAACAATTCAAATGAGTCCGAAATAATTTTTCAAAGTCTACTATGCCACTTCCCCAACATATTTTGCCAGTGTTGAACTTGTTTTGATTTCAAAAATTATTTCCACCAAAAAAAAGATTTTTTAAGATTTTTGGAATAATTGTAATCTAACCCCCATCGAATTATCTTTCAAATAGTACGTTATTTAACCCTTAGACCCTTCAAATTAACGCAAAATAAAATCAAAAGGGGTATTGACACAATGTTATCCACTATTTTCAATATTTATCAAAGTCAATTGATTTTTTCAAATTCCCACTTTGAGGCATTTGAATGCCTTTAGGTGATCTCAATCAACCTCATAGAGTCAAAAAACATGTGTCAATCTCTTTAGGCTTGGATCAATGCACAAACATTTTTTTCTAAATTTTAACAATTTCCATTTCTTATTAATTCCTATCTTTAAAAAAAAATAAAAATTTTGTTAAGAAATGTCGATATTATCAAGAAATATAAAAAATGTCACTTTCATCAAGAAATAGTCAATTTTCATCAATTTAAGTCTTTTAACCTCTTTTTTTTAATTGTAAAAAATAAAATTTTCTCTCTAATAGATTTTTTTTCAAAATTTTTTAAAACTTTAACCCTGTTTTTTGTGCTTCAATTAACCAACGAATCCAAATGTATCTTAAAATTTGTCAAGTTGGTTATTTCTAAATAACCAATGATAATTACGAGATACATTTCGATAGTCTATTCTTTTTTCTTTATATGGTTTATTTCATGTGAAATTATCTCTTCTCTCATCTTATTAACACGTTTTTCTTTATGGTGTTTACTTTGCATTCATATTTTCAAATCATTTTCAAAAATCATAAAGGCAATATTTCGTGTCAGTATCCCTTCAGTGCTTAAAACGAAATATCATATTTTCAAGATTAAATTCGAAGCTTGTTTTGTCAAAAATCTCTATGTTTCCCTCATCTCCAAGATGCATATGTGATTAAAATTTTTCTTGAAACCCAGGTTTAGTATTTTATACAAATTAGTCAAAACAAAAAAAAATCGTAATTAAGTTAAGACATGGCTAGAAGGTACCAATTTTGGGCGTCATGAAGATGTTGATACTTTCTCGCATGTAACCAACTCCTAAACCAAATCGTTGAATCTTTGAACCATGCAGACCATGAAATTAATGTTTCAAGTTTTGTAACTCGAAATATAAATTTCGATAGGCATCTGATCACACCTAGACCAAATGATCAGTGGCGATCAAAGTGTTAGCCACTTCATGGCGGCCATCCAAGACTAGTTGGATGAGCGATTCATCTGGCAGTCCTCTCATGATCATGAGCTAAGAATCTGTATTTTCTCGCTTCTGTCATGTCAGGTTAGGAAGATATTTCCTCGTCGAGAAAAAATATTTTTAAGTCATGCGCGCTTCCTTTCATGATGAGACAAGGTGCGTTACCGAAAGCTTAGTGACTGCATTAGGGACTTAAGTTAGAGAGTTAGGCTTATGGCTAGCCATGTCTTTCCTAGTTCTTAATTTCTTCAGTTTCAGTCGATATTTAGCTATAATCCCTTTCAGTTTGTCTACTAATCTTTTATTTTTCATGGTTTTGTCTTATGATCATCAAAGATTATTTTCTTCTTACATAATTATCGATTCAATAAATGTGGTAATAAAGGGGTAAACAACAGGTTTAATTATATCCCTAACACACGCTATGCACTTGCATTCACCTTAGATTCTCACCAAACTCCATGGTGGGATTAAGATCCTAAATATTAGGAGGAAGTGAGCTATTTGCTTTCTTAAGTAACCCTCCGCATGGATGTAGTAAGAACTTTCGAGGTGTTAATTATCTATGCCTCTTATGAGTAACCTTCTGTATTTGTATAGGGAAATACATCCATTAAATCAAATCCATTCTGTTAAGCTTGCGATAGACTTAGGATCTGGGTGCATTACTTGTCTTTACCACACAAAGGAGCAATTCAAATACCAATTTAGAAGTTAAATCAAACACATATAGTGAATCCTATGAGCTAAACTATGTCAAACCATACTGAAATGCCGTTAGAACGACTTCGAGAATAAGAACATTTAGGGAAACACTTCTTACCTTTACTCTTATATGTCATAGTTATGTACGCTATAGCGAATGAACATTATCATCCGCATTTATCATTTCAGTGTCAAGATACATCATTACGCTATCTGATTGACAATTGACCCTTATCAATAAGTTAGTGGTGGTAAATAAATGTCATCACCCGCAAGGCAACATGTCATTTTAAAAAAAGTTATGTCCAACCCAAATAAGCCGTTATGCTATTTGCGTGATGGCTTAACGTATACTTACCTTTTAAGTGGTGATGAATAAACATCACTACTGAGTCAATTGATTTGGTCCCTAAAAGGTATTATACTAAATCAATAAAGAAAAAATTAACCTGAATAAGTTGTTATGTTGTCTGAGTGATGGCTTAATGCATACCCACCTTATAAAAGGTGATGAACAAACATCACTATCTAATTAGTTGGTTTTATGTCTAAAAGATACCATATCACCTTGATAAGGGTGATTGTAACCCAAACACATCGTTATGTGTCTATGTATACTTAGCTTATCATAATATTAGAAATTGTCACGTTTACCCCTAAGCATCGTCACACCTATTTTCGGGGCAATTTTTGTGATATATTTATGTTATCATTCCTTTATTTGTCATTCTTATCTATATTATTTGATGTTGTCACTAACCTATTATTCTATTTTTATGTTGCATGCATCATATCATCATAATCATTATTATGCGATAATTGACTAAAGGTTCATTGTTCAATAAGGGGTATTTGTCATGGAGAAACAACCGATGTCGATTTTC
>JAQSVH010014077.1:0-11650 GCA_029448705.1 Adansonia digitata | reverse complement strand
GGCAGCATTTTAACATGTCAGGATATGATCCGCCCTTCATGAGTGATGCAATATTTTATTTTAATGGAAAAATAACTAACCAGTACTAATATTCATTTATCACCACTAGTGTGGATACGCGTTAAGCCATGACTCGAACAGCATAACAACTTACAACATAAGACATTACGAATGATGGTTTTTTTTTTGCTCACCGTCACTTATTTAGACAAAGACTGGTCGTCATTTGGGTGGCATGACAGCATGCCTTGATAAATGATAAAAATGCAGATACGGGTGACAATTGTATACTCATTGTCACCTACATAACTATGGTAACTAAGAGTAAAGGTTAGGAATGTTTCCTTGAGTGGCCCTATTCTTCGGGTATCCTGGCAGCGTTCTAGTATGATTTGACATGGTTTAGCTTGTAGGGCTCACTATATAAGGTTTAAGTTGATGCCTAAATAGGTGTTTGAATTTTTCCTTCATCTAGTAAGGATAGTCAAGGGACCTCGATCCTAAACCCATCGTGGGTTTGGCAGAACGAGTTCAATTCGTTGGATGTATTTCCCTATGTAAATGTGAAGGGTTACTCATGATAGACATAGGTAATTTACATCTGAAAAGTTATTGCCATGCCTATGTGGAGGGTTACTCACAAAAGTAGATAGCTTACTTCCTCCTAATGATTGGGTTATAACCACGCTATGGAGTTTGGTAGGACTCTAATGCCCATGTAAGTGCATAGTGTGTGATGAGGAGACGATCAAACCTTTTTGCTTACTCCCATATTACCACTTTTATTAATCTGATGATTATTCAAAAAAAAGATAATCTTGACAATCGTGTCAAACAAAAGATTAGTTGACAAAACAAAAAAAGGGGTCATAGTTACTTAATGACCAAAGATCGAAGGAACTGGGAATCTAGTAAGACACAGCTAGTTATTGGCCTAACTCTCATACTATCCCCAGTGGAGTCACCAAGCTATCGCAACGTACCTCAGGCTGGATCCTCGTAGATCTATGGGTGCATACGACTTAAAATATTTTTCTTACTTAGAAATGTCTTTTTGACCGAGACTTTTCCTTCATGACGTGATGAGAATGAGAAAGTATGAATTCTCAACTTGTGATATAGTGAAGGGGACCACAAGATGAATCACTCATCTTATTGGTCTCGAATGACCATCATGAAATGGCCAACGCTTAGAGTCACCACTAATCATTTTGGGCTAGGCATGATCGGATGCCTATTGAAACCTATGTCTTAAGCTATGAAACTCGAAACATTGATCCCATGGTCTAGTAGTACCAAAGATTTGCCATTTGGGTTCAGGAGTTGGTTACGCACGATGAGGTATGAACCTCTTCGTGATGCCCAAAATTAGTATCTTACTAGCTATATCTTTTCTTGGTTTCGATTCTTTTGATATTAACTCGTCACTTTTTCAATATAATCCCCTTTTAATGCATGAATTTTATAGAAATACAAATCCAGGTTTTGATGAAAAGATTTAATCTCATATATGCCCCAGAAAGATGGGGAAGAGATTTTCAATATAAATGACCTTTGGATTTTACTTCGGAAAATGGAATATTCTACTTTAGGCACTGGAGAGATACCCATGTGGAATATTACCCTTAGTTTTATTTGAAATGATTAGAAAACATGAATACAAATAATCATCACAAAGAAATCATGTTAGTAAGGCAATAAATTAAGTAACATAAAATGGATCATTCAATGTAATGATCAAGAAAAGGGATGAACTATTGGAATTTATCTCACAATTGGCATCAATTATCTGGGAATAACCGAATCAACAATTTTTAAGATGTATCTGGGTTTCTTGATTAAACGAGGTTTGTTTAACATATTCATGGAAGTCCGATAAGGAGAAAAATTTAATTATAGTTGAAAGAGAAGGTTGGAGTATCCCCTCAGAAAGATGGGTTTATAGTATCCTCGTGAATGATAAATAATTTGACAAAGGAAGATTTTTTTTTTTTTAGATTTTGACAAATTTGAAGAGCGGGGTTGGAAAAATTAAGTTGACAAAACCTTGTGATTTAGAAGACAGGTGAGCATTTTGATGACTTTTGGTGAAACAAATTATTGGGAAAGAGGATGGTAAAGATGTAAAATATGTCCGTGCCTTGATACGAGCCTATAGGAGGTCAAAGCATGTTCTCGAGTCTGATCAGGATGACATGGAGACATTCGAATGTCTTGAGATGAAATTTAGGAAAACAAATTAATTTTGATCATAATCGAAAATGGGGGATGGGCGTTATCCTTGTTTTTTCTGAATTTATTCTAAATTGGTTTAAAGGCTTTAGAGGCTGGACAAGATACCATTAGAAAGCTAACTCAACGAGGGTCAATGTAAAAATATTCCAAATGTCCCAGAAAGGCACTCTCCTAGGGAATAAATTTTCAAGTTTAAACTAATTTTGCTACTGGTAGAGCATAGAGGGACAAGGTTTGTCAAAATTTGAAAAATCATTCCAACCTCGTTTGGTATCAAAAAATTACAAATAATACCGTTCCAAAAATGGAATTTCATGAACTTTTTAGCAATAATGCTGAATGGATTTGGAAAAATCATTTAGTGGGCCTAAAGGGCCCAACTAGAATACACTTTGCTGACTCTAGGGATTCTAAATAGTCTAGATTTGAAAAATCATAACTCTTTCATCTGGATTGATCTGAGGATGAACAAGACTTCATCTTAAAGATATTTTGACACAATTTCAGAGAAAAATACTATAAAATTCACAAAAAATTGTTTAGGATTTTAAAATGATTTTTCAATTTGAAATATTGCTGCTACTAGCAAGGAACAAAGTGAAGTGGAGGATATTTCTTATTTTCGTTATGCCTACGGGTCTAAACTCTAGTCATTCACATTCGAACGTCCATGATTGAAGCGAAAGAGTAGTGTGAGCATCATGAACTCATTTGCATAGCCCTAGAGTAATTTAGGATAATGAAATAGCCCGTTGATCATACCCCTCAAGGTTTTGATTCAAAAAATAAGGCACGAATGTTTCAGGAACAAGTGTAAAGCCATTTTCATTGTAAAATCAAAAGATTTTGTGCTCGTTTAATCAAGATTCCAAATCTGGAAAACTTAATTTTCCCCAAGATTTTTTTGCTAACTTTAAGAAAAATGCTAAGTTCATACTAATCCTCATTGGTTAAGGTTAACAAGCTTGGCTTGGGAAGGTTCTGAAAATCATTTTTTGATAGCCATCAAAAATGCATTTTGACAAGGTGAAAAAAACAAACATATAAGGGGATGGCAGATAACATGAATGGGGATGCTAACTTTACCAATGGTCTAGACAAAGAAAGTGTTATGCATTTTGACAAGAAAATGTTGCGGACACTGAAAATGAAAATGATTCATGCAAGCTAATGTATCAATGTGCTTAAAATGTATGGCTAATGATTCATACATGGATTAAGGATAACAAGATGCATGGATATGGGGTATAATGCATGAGCAAGAACTATCAAAATAATGAGGATGAAATGAGGCATTTTGCACATCAAAAGTGTATTAAGGCATCCCAATCCTAAACTACCATAACCAAAAGCCATAATAATGCATGGTAATCCTAAGAAGGTGATGGAAACATGGAAAGCTCACTAAAATGATGAAGGTGCTAAAAAACAAAAAATGAAAGTGATAAAGTAGGAAGTTATACCAATAAGACTTCAATTTTGGCCAAATAGTTAGAGCAGCAAAGATGGCTTGGATTTCCTTCCTTTTTTTTTTGCTAATAAGCAAGAAAAAGATAGAGACAATAAGGTTTTGGTTCTGGTATGGATGAAGGTGATTTTTAGAATATGTGATGGTTGGGAATGAGTGTTTTAGGGCTATTTTTGGGTGGTGAGTGAAGAGCTATGGGATTTTGGTTTTTTCAATGTAGGAATGTGTTTTGGAAGCTGAAAATGAGCTAGAATCTAACCTTTTTCAGCTGAGATATTAGTGGACTACTTATACCAGCATTTTAGAGCCAAATTGGAGGTGTTTTTGGTTATTTCTTAAGGGGGACAAAGTGATGTCAGCTTGGTGGCTACAGATTGGCTGTAAGGAGCAACTTGCTGCCACTGTGATAGACATAGGGTGGCTGGTTTAAATGCTTAAATGATTTTTTAGCAAGTAGGGTGGCTAATCTTGGTCAACAAACTAGGGAGGAGTAGGGTGATCATGTGACATTAGCCTTTTTGATCCAGGTTAGAATTAAAAAAAATGTTTTGATTAATTCAAAAGTCCACATTTGTAATCTGATATGGGTTTTGATCTTTTCTGATGCAAAGAAATGAGTTAAATCGAGTTTTTGATCAATGGTAGACGAATAAGAAATGCCCTAATTATGAAAAATGGCCTGTATGTATCGATACATGCCCTAAGTCAAATGATGTTGCTAAACTCCTATTGCCTTATTAGAAGCATTAGAATGTTAAAGGGCATTTAAATGATTATGAAGATAACCTTTTGGCTACTTAGTGGAATAACCATTACATAGAAAATAAACTACTCAATAGGATAGGTTGGAACAAGTCCAAAACAATGAAATAAAATAGGACCCCAAATACTTTAAACCACTTAAGGAAGTAAAAAGAAGAAAGAAGTTATAAAGGAAAGGTCTACATAAAAACGAAGCCTTGCCTGAAGAATTTGCAAATAGTCTTATATCATTTCAACACTACTGCTAAAGAATCTAAGGGAGTATAAGCTAAAAAAAATTTGATTGATGTGCAAGATGCTTAGTTAGAGAATGCATAAACATACCTATAGATAGTTTGATACCGACCATCCATGTTACTCTTGAGGCCTTTCTCACAACAGGTAGATTCAAGAAGTGCCATCACACAAAAGGAGTTAGTGATCCTTGACTTTGACAAGGAAGAAAAGCTTAAGCAGATGCCAAGAAGTAGGTTGAAATAAAAGCTGAAAAAGAGAAAGTACATTTTTTTGAGAGAAGGTTTAAGGCCATAAAGGGGTTAAGCTCTATAACAGTTTTGATGTTGATAATTTTTGGCCAATGCTAGATCTCGTTATCTCACCAAAATTTAAAATTCTGAAGTTCAAAAAGTAGAGTGGATTTACCTGCCCTAAGGCATATTTGATGACATATTATCGTAAAATAGCTAAGAATACCAAAAATAAGAAATTGCTCACCTAGATTTTTCTAGAAAGGTTTAACTAGGGTAGCTTTAGAATGATACTTCCAATTAGAAAGAGGTAATGTATGCACATGGAAGGAATTGCCCTGAGTATTTTTACGATAATATGAGCACAAGTTGGAAATTGCTATGGATCGAGGAAACCTTTAAAACATGAGAAAGAATCCTAATGAGAGCTATAGAGAATACACTTGTAGATGGAAATATATAGCCTTACACGTCTAACTGCCCTTCACTAATAGGGAAATGCACACATATTTTTTGAATACCTTGCTACCTCCATACTATAACAAGTTGGTCAAAAATGCTTTTTCTAGGTTTGTGTATGTTTTATTTGCTCTAGAAAGAATTAAACATGGCATAAAAATTGAAAGGATCATGGATACTAACGAAGTAGCATATATGGGATGAAAAAGTGATCCTACTAATAAATGCCAATAAGTCACAATCAATGGAAACTAGACCATAAAAAGTAAAAAAAAAAGCATAAAAATCCATTCACACTGTATCCTCACCCTTAACCTTTCATTGCTCAATGGACTTAGTAGTTTATCCCATATCCTGTGACATTTTATGCAAACTTTTTTGACCCAAAGTTCTAAAAGTCAAAGAGAGCTGGGAAATAGTTTAAGTAATTCTTAAGAGCAAAAAGGAGAAATGATAAAGGTGTATCATGCCTTATAAATTTCCTACACTAAGCTCTTTCCTTTACTTGTTTACAGTGGGATAATATTATTGTCCCAGCAAAGCCTAGGAGACCTCCCTTCCTAGAATGGTATAATCTGAGTGTTAGATGTAAATATCACCAAGGGGTCGAAGGCTATTTCTATGAAAAACTATAATGTATTTAAAAGCAAAGTAAAAGCCCTTAGGGATGCCAACCTAGAAAAATTCTAGGTGTTGATGAATACCTATAAAGGATAAATAGCCTAATGGTTATCGACCTTATGGTAGTATGCCAATCAGGGCGGTTTTTATCTTAACTTTAAAATTTTATACCCTACTTTTAGAGACTATGAATATTAATATGAATGAATGAACCTTGTGCATCCTATCATAGGCTTAAGTACTTTGTTAATAATAATTTCTAGTATCTAGGGTAATGAGAACATTTTGTAAAATTTTAATTTGGGCAGGTGATCACTATTAAATTGAATTCTTCACCTTCATTTATATGATTGTCTTGGGCTTTGAACTATAGACTTTTCACACCCAAACTTTCACTTTGGATTCCTCAAGAGTTGAACAAACAAGTTATGGTCCCAAAGATTCTGATGCCAATAGTTTGGGACATGTTAAAATAATGATGGTATTCTATGATCTCCTAAATTCACTCAGATAACCTTTCACCATAACTTCCACGACATTATTCTAAATCCTTGATTTAGAAACAATGAGAACAAACATAAGCCAAAAAAATTTCTTCCTTTGGGATAGAACCTCTTCAATCCAATGCTAGATAAGTAGGGTATGAGATTTAAGGTGTTTTCCCATACTAGTAAACAAAACCAAGATTCTTTGGTGGCTAATAGCTGATAATTTCAAAAGGCATGCATTAAGCCAAAAAAATAACAGAACAAAATTTTTTGCAAAGAAAAATTGAATGCAACATCATGTTATTAAGGCACGCAAAATGATTCCAAAAAGAAAAATATCCACTCTCCTAAGGAAAAGCTTGGCAATTCAAATGGTTTTGTTTGAAATAAAAAATGGCTATTTCCACTATCCTTTTGCATATATAAAAACTTATTCTCTTTTTAGTCCCCTTTGGGCCTAATGACTTATTCTTTCTAAAAACCCTAATCAAGGATTATCCTTTACACTAAGGGTTAAGGTAAAGCAAAGTGTTGAGATAAGAATAAGGGAATCACATCCTAAAGTTATAAGAAGAATAAATCTATTGTCATAAAGCAAAGTCAAAGACTGATTCAAAGTTTAAATCTTAAGTTCCTTCAAAATAAAGAATAAAAAGAATAAGATAAAGAAAGAAGTAAAGAGAAGTAGAGAAAAATGAAAAGTAAGAAAAGATAAAGAAACAAATTCCACTTGTTGAATGAGTTTTAAATCCTTAAGAACATGACAGGCTATCAATTAAAAAAGATAAAAAGCAAAGAAAAACATAATAAAAAAAGGAAGAAAAAAAAGAACAAAATTCTAGGGTGAAAACCTAAAAAAGGTAGTCTATAACAAACTTAAAGGCTTTAAAGTTGTTTTATGAACTGACAAAGGTAGCCATTAAAGGAAAATAACTCTTCCATGCTAATCTAAAAATAATCCTAAGCCTCTTAAAATTTCATGACATCAATAAAAGGTTGAGTCAAATGCCTAAATATTGATTTGATTCAAGATAACCTTTTAAAATATTCGTTTCCAACCTTAGGAATTGGTGATTACAAAAAGCCTTCCAAATTAACCCTTGAGGTTTGTTGTTCACTCGCATTACTTTAAAACCTGTAAAGTTATTGTATTTAAAGATTAAAAGGATGTTATAACTTGATTGTTTGCCTTTTGAGGAATTCCCATAAAAAAAACATCCACCCGAATTCAATAATGATGAATATTTTCTTGTACGAATTTTCCCAAGTTAAATTTTAGCAGTGCCACCCCATTTATGCCCTTAAATTCAATTTTTTATCTCATTCAAAGATGTCCTAAATGGTGATCATCAATCACAAGAAAACCTTAACATCAAAAGTTGAAGATGGCATATATATTATCTTTGATATTAGAAAATTCATGGTTGAAATCATACTAGACTTTCCATTGCTTTTGATCAAATAGATATTTTCCCAGGTAAGAATGAGAAAGCGATCTTGTTTCATAATCCTAAAATTTTGATAAACTTTGATACTTTTCATGATTTTAATGAGAGTATCTAAATGTGCTTCGAACAGTAAAATGTTGACTATTATCCAATTGCAAAAAGTCATATCCTTGAACTGATAAGCACTAATTTGATATTTGGTGACTTTTTAGGAAAAGTCAAATAATTTTTAGAAAAAGGATATCATAGGACAAACATAAAATCCCTCTTTAAGGATTTAAACTTTCAATAATAAGCCATCCAACAGAAGAAATTAGTAATAATGAGGCTCAAATTGATAAGACTTCATTGACATCTAAAAAGATTAAGTTTCATGATATTTTAGATTCTATGTCCTCTTCATTAGATCATGTGAAATGTCGAAGGAATAGGTTTTGGATTAATTTCTCTAGATTTAGGTGTTGCCTTGTTCATCCATTGACTATTATGGTTCTGCCCTGGTCAATCTTTTCTAACTTAGGTATCACCTTGGTCACTTCATTAACTATTATGGTTCTGCCCTGGTCAATCCTTTCAAATTTAGGTATCACCCTGGTCACCATATTGACTATTATGGTTTAGCCCTAGTTGATCTTTTTTGATTTAGGTATCACTCTAATTAACCTATTGACTATTATGGTTATACCCGATCAATCCTTTTAAACTTAGGTATAGCCCTGGTCACCTTGTTGACTATTAAGGTTCTGCCTTAGTTAATCGTTTTAGACTTTAGTATCACCCTAGTCATCCTGTTGATTATTATGGTTCCACCCTGGTCAATCTTTTTCAATATAGGTATCATCCTAGTCACCTCATTGAGTATTATGTTTTTGGTCAATCATTTTAGGTTTAGGTACATTAACTATTATGGTTTGCCCTAGTTAATCCTTTCAGAAATAGGTATCAACCTAGTCACTTCTGTTGATTATTATGGTTTTGCCCTAGTCAATCCTTTCAAACTTAGGCATTGTCTTGGTCATTTCGTTGACTATTTTGTTTTGCCCTAGTCAATCCTTTCAGACTTGGTATCACCTTAGTCACCCAATTGGCTATTATGGTTCCACCTTGGTTAATCTTTTCAAACTTAGGTATCGCTTTGGTCATTCTGTTGACTATTATGGTTCTGCCTTAGTCAATCCTTTTTAGACTTAGGTATTGCCCTGGTCACCCTATTAACTATGGTTTTACCTTCATTAATACTTTCAAACTTAAGTATTGACCTGGTCACTCCATTGATTATTATGGTTTCGACCTGGTCAATCTTTCAGACTTAGTTATTGCCTTGGTCACCCCATTGATTATTATGGTTTCATCCTGGTCAATCTTTTCAGACTTAGGTATTGCCTTAGTCACATCGTTGACTATTATGGTTTTGCCCTGGTCAATCCTTTCAGACTTAGGTATTGCCTTAGTTGCCTTGTTGACTGTTATGGTTCTACCTTGGTTAATCTTTTTCAATTTCGGTATGCCCTGGTCACTTTGTTGACTATTATGGTTCTGCATTGGTCAATCCTTTTTGACTTAAGTATCACCCTAGTCATCATATTGACTTTTATGGTTTTGCCTTGGTTAGTCCTTTGTCTTAGGTTCCACCTTAGTCACATTTCTGACCTTAGGTTTTGCCCTTGTTTATTTTATTTTAATGTATATTTTTTAGTGTAGTTTAGTTTATTTTTCAAGATTTTACAACTTAAACGAAATCATGCCTATTTGGTCTTTGCCCTATTCCTGATTCTCAGTAATAACCAAAGAGGGGCAGCTATAGGCACCTAATTTTGTTCAAGCCTTTCTGTAGTTGTAAATATTCAAGACTAAGAACCTAGTGGCTATCGTACTAAAGGTCAACTTCCTCCAGGCAAGCTAGGCATTTTCAAGACCATTTTAGTCATGCTTAAATGACTGTATATACACGTGATGGAAAAAGTTAGTTTGACGATCATAAAAAATAACTCAGATAAAAAAGTTGACTATTCAAGAGAAAAATTAGTTTTTAAATATTTCCTTGCCAAATTTAAGAATTCATTTTTGCATATGATGTCATAGTCAAAATTTTCACTTTTAGGGATTTTTAGGATTTTTCGTGCAATTTTGAAAGTTGACTGTCATATATTTTTATTGATACCCATGTAATATTTATGACGATACTCACTCCAAAAAATAAAAAATATTTAAGAAAAAATTTGTGTTAGCATTTTATACTACGAGGTGTCAAGTTGTAAAATTTATCTATTAAATTTGAATTTTTCACAGTACTGCAAATGTCATGCAAATTTTTTTGTTAAAATTTGCTTCAAATTTTAAGTTTTCATCTTCATTAATTTTATTGATTAATAATTTAAGTAATGTGTTGAATTTAATTCATTTTTATAAATTTGAACATATTTTTGAATTTTTTCCTCTAAAATATGAAATTTTTAATTTGTAAAATTTTTTAGAGTTTAGATTTTAAAATATTTTAACATATTTCAATAAAATAGCTTAGATTGATCTTTTTGGAATTCCAATCCATTTTTATTAAATATAATTTTCACCAATGAAGATTTATGCTTGTAAATTTTTATGAGTTTGAAATTTTTAATTGCATTTTTCTTGCACAGAAAATTTCTCAAAACCTCTTTTGGGAATTTTTATATGGAAACTTATTAAATTTATTTTGAATGGGCCAAAATTTATTTTTTTTCCATTTCATGGGCATAAAACTTTCAAATTTTACCAATAAGCCCAATAAGTCATCTTCCAACAAGCCCAATAACCCCATTTTTTTCTAGCTAGCCTAACAAGCTTATTTTATTGAATTTTTAATTGAATTTATTTTTTGAAATTTTATTTCTTGAGCACATAATTTTAATTTGTTACAATTTACTCCATATAACTTGTTTTTATCTAATTAAGATTTTTTTCCTTGTCATCGTAAAGGCCATCGTTCTAGGTGATGAATTATGCATGATGACCTATGCAAAATGACAAAAATATTTAATTAAGCCTTCTTAATATTTAAAAAATATCTAAAAAATAATAAAAGATAGCCCAATTTGGCCAAGAAAATTTTTTTCCTCTTGGCCAAATTCTCCCACTTATAAATAAGGGGAGAATGCTTTCATTTGAGAAGGATTTCATATGAAAGTTGGCCATCTTTTTAAGCATTTTTATGTTTCTAAAGGTACTTTCAAGTGTAAAATCTTTAATTTTAATCCATGTTTAAAGACTAAGTATGAAGGTCGTGATCAAAGTTTCTATGATTGAATTATTATATTTGATTTTAATTAGCAAGAATTTGATTTTTATCATGAAAATATATGTTTTTTTTGTGGAAATGATGTTATGATATTATTTGAATAATTTTAGTGCTATTTTCCTCGGTATTTTCATGTTGATTATCGATAAAGTTTGTTTATATATTCTTATGTTATGATTTCTTACATGTTAATGATGATGTGAGCTTGGTAGAAATTAGGAAATATGTTGATTATTCTTATGGATACATTGATATTTTTTTTCTTGGTTGATTGGTGAAGGCCAAACATGTTGTGGCCTTTGAATAAGGTTTTTTATTTGTTTTCATGGCATTTAGGGATTATTTTATGAAATTTGAAATTTGCGAGGAATAAAAATAATTTATCCAAAATTTTTAAAGGCCTTGAAAGATGTTTCCAAGCTTGGCCT
>JAQSVH010014034.1:0-11653 GCA_029448705.1 Adansonia digitata | reverse complement strand
CAAAAAAGGCCATAATCCAAAGCAACAAGTTAACTACTTGTGTTGAATTTTCAACGTCCTTCTATTCTAGTATACATGTAATTTATTTTGCCATAAAAGAACATCTAAGTTTTGTCAAAGTTGATAATAATTATGTCGGAGAAGGACCAGATCGCACTTTAACGTGCAAAATTCAGATTCTCGCGCTTAAAATGTCCCCTTGTAAAAATAAAGTAAATCAAACTTATTTTTCAAAGAAAATAGAGAACAAAAAATCCCATCGTAACTACTTGGCTTGACTCGTTCAATATTGTTTTTATCTATTTCGAAAAAGGTTACAAAATAAATAAATAAATAAATAAATAACTATTTTTCCCTCGATATTTTGAATTTATTAACCAAAAAGAAGGAAAAGAATCAATGTTTTTTGTTATTTTATTTTTATTTTGGGTGAGAAAGGGGAGCAATTTATAAATTTAGAACCCTTAATATTCAATGTTCGGGACTTGAAGAGCTTAGAAAGTTGCTTCACTTTCGTTTCTTGGTTGAATATTCTAAGAACAAATCAACGTTTTCAATCAAAATATATCGTGCGGAAACTTGCATACAATCCATGAAAATCGAACGAAAGGTCCAATACATCGTGCGAACGCTTGCTGTAAACTCTTGTACAACCAACAAAAATCAGTGTTAACATCTGCAAACATTTAAGTCACTAAAAAACCCAACATAGTCATCAAAAGATAAGATTGATGCAGAGATGCTTAGAAGCCGAGTTGGATCAAGCTCAAACAACAAAAAATTACTTGTTGAAAGCTTGGTTTGATCTATTGAAATCGAAAAAATTATTTTATTATTGAAAATATTAAAAAATTTATTTTTATGTTCATATATTTTCATAATTTAATTTAAATAAAAATACTTTATAAGTTAAATGATAATCGTAAATTCAAATCTAAAACAAAATATCATATCTTAAACTCAATCGGCTTGATTTAGATGGATAACCTAATACATTGAACAAGCATAAGCAGAGACTTGGAAAAGTACATAAAAATACAGCAACGGCCTATCGAATGATCACTTTCTTTTGAGTTTAGAAATCTATCGATTGTCATTTGCCGATGAACATCGTCAACTTGGCTAACATCGTTCGACATGGATGGGAAGCAAAAATTTTGACTTCTTCGGCCTAGACTGGTGGAGCATATTAGAATCACTTCTTTTTTTTCTTTTTTTTTTTCAAATTGAAACAACATTTCATTCATCGAAAATGAAGTGATCAATTTTTATCCGAGTATAGAAGTTCCTTCTCATCTCTACTCAAATGGTGGATGGAATATAGCACATTACACATGGATCAATTCATTAATAAAAATATAAAATATATGAAAAGGCAACATACATCATCAATATTTAAGCTCGAAACCCTTGCAAAAGTCGAAAAAAAAAAGAGAGCAATAGCAGAGACACCATCGTCACTAACGCTGATTGGAAACGACCATACCAAACTTATCAAAATCAATGAACAACGCTCCTCAGTAAAAATTTAGAGCAAATATAAGGTGACATCATTCATTACGTACATATCCCATCCTTATCCTTCTACTAAGCAAAACTTCGATCTAATCTAATTCCAAAACTTGCATTAATTCATCATTCATATATGCAATTTTCAAACATACAGTAGATGAATTGTTGTGCTTTTTAGCATTGGGTTTATTCTGAATCTCTGATTCTTCCATTTCGATCAACAAAGAAAGAGACAAAAATGGAAAAAAAAAAAAAGTTATTACGGATGGTTTTTTTATTTTTCTAATGTCTAGCAACTTGCTTACCTTGAAAATATGTTTGATTTCCGACTTTCTGTTGGTTTTTCTTTCTTTATATTGGATAAGATATTTGAGCTGATTTCAATACTTTCATTATTAAAATGAAAATTAATAAAGGTTACTCCAAGAAATTTAAGCCTACAATTTAAGGCCAGAATTTTCAAAAACCATATAATCGTAAATTATAAAATTTTGAACATAGAGCCTACACCAAGAAATTTAATCTAAATATAAACATTTTCTTTTCTATATATAATCTAAAAGACTAAAAAGATACATTAGATTTAATTTTTGCAGTCTAAAGATAAGATATATAATGATATATCCCATACGCGAAAGAGAATATTTCAAGGTTATGGTTGATGAAAAATCAGGGTTTTATAATTCCAGACTGATATAATAAGTGAATAAATATGCTCTGAATTTTTATTGTCCAAGCCTTGCCATCGGTTCTAGCTCGAAGAGCACGATGGGCTTTACTGGACTGATCGGGTTGCCCAACTTTTCCAACAGAGATAGCCTACGGTAACAAGCAACAACCCCAAATATTCATTGGCAAAAGAAAAGGCTTTGACACATACATATGAATGTGTGTGTATACATATATATATAATATATATACACTTTTCAATCTTCAATTTTGTAGAGCCAACTTTATTTAAAAGAAAAACGATACAGTGAAACCAAAAGTGCGGCAGAAATTAGCCGCACCGTTACTTGAGAAAGTAGAGTTGAAAGATTCAACCGTCAAGACCATCGGCTTTTAGACTCTGGAACAAAAGGACAGAAGAGAGAGAGGGAACGAAGCTGCCAGGAAAGAGAGGAGGAAGTTTCGAGGAAGCTGCAATGAAAGTGGGTTATTTATAAAGCCAGAAAGGATGGCAATGTCACCTGTCGTTTTCATTTTTTAGTCAAGGGCGGGGCATGCAAAGTACTAATTGAAACTAGTTTCGCCGGCACAAGAAACCTGTATCTTTGCAAGTTTGCAACAACTTATCATATAGTATATGCTTTTGCCATTAAAATTAAGACTGGTCAAGAAATACAATTAGCTGCTACAGAGGATAATTCAAGATCAAATCATATTATAGCTTGATCGGATGAAATTATGTACTAAAGAACGATTACAGATGTATGCCATTTATGTGAATTGAATCTGCAAATAGAGGTCTGCCTCAGCAGCTACTAGTGTTACAATTATTGTTACAAAGTGGCAAAAGTTAATTTTCATGAGCAAGATATGTGGTAATAATTGCTATGGTAATGTTTGGGTAATTAAAAGATTGGATATTAGTTACAGATGCAGTCCTAAATAAAACATTGTCTCAATAAAAAGCAGTCTCCGGAAATCCATGGTTCTTTCACTTAAAAAATAAATTGTGACGTCAATTAACAGTTGAATATTAAATCTTAAAAGCAAAGCTGGCGGAGTGATATATACTTTTTTGGTGTAATAAAAAAATTATAAAAGTGAAATATATGGCTTCTTAATCGGCTTATAAAATTAATAAATTTCACTGAAAAACCAATTAAACAAGTTAATCTTCTTTTCGGAGTCATTCACGAGGAACGCACTTAAAAAACTAAGTTGTTTCATGTTTTGCCGGTCCATTAAAATAAATCGGCTTAGGGCCTGGCCTTTCGGACACAATTCCATTTGAGAGTTGTTAAGTCCGGCTTGTTGGATGCAAAGGCCTAAGTGTTGATAGGGCCTCATATAAAATGAATATGGTTTCTTAAGCATATCCGAAGGCAGGCAGCCCATACCACCCGGCCCTTGGTTTCTTTTTTTCTTACTAGTGATCGGGTCAGATCACAATTCGACCAGGAATTAAAAAAAAAAAAATTCAGATTCCACCTAAGTTCATGAAAGCTTCTATTTTATATGTTAAATTGCGAAAAGAAAGAGATCCACAATTTTTTTGTCAACCAAAAAAAAAAAAATCAAAGTTTTAAAAATTTCATTAATTGATGTTTAGATTTTAGACTATTAATGCAACTGTCAATTAAAACTTATACTGCTTCCTCAGTTACATGGCCTTCAACTGCTTCTAACAGATTCTCCTTTGTCAGTCTGCTGCCAATTTGCTGTAGGCAAATGTTATTTGAATGTCCAAGTTGAGATAGTAGCAGAGCAAGGTTGAAACATATGGAAACCAGTAATAGAAATTAATTATGTTGGAAAGATATGAACGAAAAGAAATTCTAGATGGCATCGAATCAAAGGAGGCAGTTCTAATATCCTGTAATAAAATAGATGTTTTTGATTTAATTCACTTCCAGATTAACATTAGGGAAAAACTGATGCTGTTGCCTTTTGAGCAGGCGGAGTCCTGGTGTAAACAAGTGGTGAAACATCTTCAGTCACGATTCTGGTAGAATAGCAACTAGAAATGCTCCAGCTTTCAACATCCATCACGTTGTAAGCATTTGGATATCAGTTCTTGACGGTTTGCTTATTATTTTTGGCAATGGTTTCTTGTTGGAATTAATGTTTTTAATCATGATATTGCTGTTTGTTTCCATTCATATACCAAACTATCTCAATTGGTACTATGGTTGACAGAAGGGCTATTTTAAAGAAGAGGTCTTTAGTTCGAACTAAGGAAGGTGTATCTTCGTGCGACAAAATCTTGCTAAACCTGTGGGTGTCCAATGAAGACACCTTTGACGTAGGGAGACGAGAGATGTGTCTTGAAACCCAATATCACAATCGGTTTGCTCCCATTTATTTTCTTTTGATGCAATCACTTGGCAGTTATGGAATTTCTGCACTTTGTGAACAATTTGATGCACTTGGTTTATTTTTTTGGGGCAACCATTCTACCACTGCTAGTCCTTCCAATGCATGAAATTAAAGAGGTGTTTAGCTGCTCTTTTCTACCAACATTGTTATACGCAGACACTAGAATTCTCGTTAAACCTGAAATTTATTTCTTCTTTCTTGTTCCAAACGAGGCTACAACGTTATACCTATTGTAAAAATGATTAAGAAAAGAACATGTTCAAGTTTCTATGTAGTTATAGATTAATTTCACGAAATGGAATTAGAATCTTTTATCTGTTTTGCACCAAGTCTAGTAGTAGCTATCATCGTGATTTAGAATGGCGTTTCCATGCCAAAGAAAAGGCTCAAACTAAATAATGGAGCATAGATACTAACCCCAGATACGATCATGGGATCCTAATCCAACAATTTCTACACTTTTTTTTATTTTTGTCTTTGGTTTGACTGTTAACAATTCATAAATGGCCCAGAAATAGCCTTAAAGTCAGGAAGTGTTTCTCTTTCTATTCAAGCGTGCCGGTTATAGTCGGTATATCAAAATCCCACATAGTTAAGCCAGCACGAGAAGAAAGGAGAAGCTTCATTTAAAGAAAGCGAACTTCCAAAGGGAAAGGCATACCTTTCTCGGCCTTTTGGCTAAGATCAAGTGTAGTATCTGTTCTTATCAGTTTAATATCTGATACGTGAGTCATTGGCTCACATGATATTAAATTAATTTTTTGAGGGGAAAGGCCCACATTGGTAGCTAGCTGCCAGGGTCTTCGAGCGTAGCCTAAGCGTCGCACTTTTGCTTGGGCGTGGCGCACCCTATCAAACTAGTGAATATGTTTGATGTTGTTATAATGTTATTAGGGGTGGAGACTTTGTTGCTGTGCTGATTTGCGGCTGGTGGTGATAGTGTTGTGAAAGAAACCGATAGTTGAGAGACGGATGATGCGTATTGTATATTATGTGAACTTACGGTGGGCTAATTAGCGGGCCTGTAGCCGATCAGTGGCTCTCGCCAAGGTGTTGAACTCCTCCAAATAAGGAGTATTCATACTTCTTTACTAAGCGATTAAGCTGCAAAGAGCTGCATCGTTGCAATGGAAGGTGTTAAATTTCCTTCTTTCCCAGTTGCCACTGCCTAAACGTGCCTGGGAGTTCATGAAGTCAACAAGGATCGAAAGTAACTGCTGTCAATGTTGAACAAAGATCAGGCTTAATTCTCTTGGCATATCTTGGCTCGAATTGACTAGGGATTTTATGGCCTAAACCCTCCTCATACTCACCCTCGAGCCACGGAAATCCTTGTACTCCTAGAAGGGACACTCTTTTGTTCGCTTTCGGATATCCAACCCAGATAATCGTCTCATCACTAAAGTCCTATACCCTTGAGATGTTTTTGTTTCCCCCGTTGGTCTAATTCACTTCCAATTCAACATAGGGAAAACGAATGCAGTTGCCTTTGCTGGTCACAGCAGCCAAAATCCCAATAAGTTTGCCGTTGTAAATGCAGTGGTTGGATCAAAACCGCCAATTAATCCTGACATTCTTTCCAAGGCTTTTCCATCTGGATAAGAACGTGGCCAGCTCTTTCCAGTCATGTTCTTGGTTTTTCAACGGACTTGAAGGTTATAGTAGTAGCTTATTTCTGATGATGTTTTTTTTTTTTTGTTTCATTATACAAATTAAAAGTTCTTATTTGAGGTGTGATGCTGAGGTTCCTTATATGTATGTTTTCATTTTTAATGTTCTCCAAATGTTTGATTTAGAGTTTGTTTACAAGATTGCAGTTTATTTACAAATTGTCAAGGTATAAATCTGTTTTAATGAACAGGGGGCTATGCACAGTTTGCAAATACTTTGTTGAGGTCCTAAATGTGTGAATATTTGAATGAATACGCATAGAATTAGTTTTGCTCAGATTCACAAGAAACAGACAATTTCCATAAAACTGGCTTTTGTGATTCTTATAATATGAATAAACTAAGAAAGTTAGTAAGAAAGAAGAAAAGGATGCAAGGCACAAGGATTTACAAAGCCAAAGCTTGTCTTTCCTAGGACAAGAAAGTGATTCCCTTTGTTGTTTCCTCTCTGTGACCTTGCTTATATTATCTTTGATAGTATTGTACAGAGAATATTCTTGGTTGGCTATAAGATGTTTATGCCAAGACACGATCATCATAATGAAAATGGGTGAAAATTTGATGATTCAAACACCAATTAAACAATAGAGGGAGATAAGCTGACGTCCGAGATTTCATCATGCAACATGGCATAAGTTGTGATGGTTAACATGTTCCATCCTCAGTCGAAAAATATAAGACAAGTACTTAAATTATATATGAATATGTTTCAAGGATATGGTTCTTTTCTATAGTTCTCATTATTTCTTGACTAAAATGGCCTTGAAGGAAGATTTCAGGATAATCCCATGATGAAATCATCAGAGCTATTACCATTAAGCTATGATCACCATTCTTTGATGCACAATTGAGTTTCTTCAGGACGCTGTAGAACGTTTTTTATTTTTTCCCACATCACACTGCGAAGACAAGAAAGCGGCAGAAGGCTGCTTAATTTTTGATACGCGGACGCGATACCCCTTAGCAATTAATTGTGTATTATTGAGTGGAGAGCCCACCTAGGGAAGTTGACGAGTCGGGCTTTGGGGCGGCAGTTGAGCGTTGCACAACAGAGCGGGCCTGGAGCTATCTATGCAATACAAGTTGGAGGTTTATTAACGAATCCAAACGGTGGAATGATGGTTAATGTCGTTGTAGAGTGGAGCTCAAACGTTTTACTGAACGAAAGGCCCTATAGTCCAAAATTTGATTTGAGTCATTGTATTGTCCGCTGAGCTTAGGTTGCTGACATAATATTACGTTCTTGTTTGACATGTTCCACATTGTTTAATCATTTTAGGTTTGTGAAAGGTAGATTTCAAATTATAATTCTTCTACATCCAATAAGTAATAAAGCATCCATTTCTTCCCTTCTGATAAACATTAAAATTTTTTTGGTACTTTACGACTATTATGGAGAATAAGATATTTAATTCAATCCACATTGGAAGAGAACTGAACTATGTTTCCCGTTAAATAAACACTTTGATTCCCTGCAGTATAGTAGGCAGACCAATCTTAGGCGCATAAAGGGATATTTTTAGTGGGGTTTTATTTTTCCATTGGAAGAAACTTGTTCTGGGTTGGTTTTACGGTTTTCTTCTTTCTAGCCCTTTTTCTTTCTTCATATTCCCACGACTTTGAAGTAGGTTCCAGAGAAAGATGGGGGGTCGGATGGTAGATAGGCATTGGTATTTACATGTGCTCTCAAATGGTGAATCCAACGATAGACCGTGAGATCATCGGATTTGTGGAAGAAATGACAAGCACAAGACATTACCCCAACATCCAAGGCATTGATTCAAGATCAGTGAAATATTTTCCCATTGGCCTCCAACCTTGCTTGGTTTGATTGGGGGCTTAGGTTCTTCGCAGTTGGGTACCGTAGGCAGGAGCAAATCGATCATAACAACTACTCACATGATGCATTGGATGACGAACTAGGAAGAGAATTTGAATCCCTGATTACGAGGAAGAGGGGGAGAAGCTCTGCGGATGCCTCAGGATTTGCGTAATGCAGCAGATTTTGAATCAGTGAGTTCTGAAAATGGTAGAGATAGGAGAGGTAGAATGATCTTATTTTATCCATTCAATGATGAGGCCTTGATAGTTCAAAGTTCATTTGGTGGTCCAAACTCAAGTCATAGGGCAGCCAGCTCTTTTGGTGATTACCTAATGGGACCTGGTTGGGATCTTTTATTGCAGTATATTTATCACAGAATGAGCCAACTGCTATGGAAACCCAGCAGCACAGAAAGCAGTTGAAGCAATGCCAAATGTTACTGTAGAAAACAATGTGCAGTGTCTGTTTGCTTGGAGGATATTCAGATTGGAAGTAAAGCAAAGGAGATGCCATGTAAACATAAATTCCATGTGGATGTTTACTCCATGGCTGGAAGCTCTTGCCCCCAGTATGCTGGTATCAGCTAAGTTCGGATGATTCGAAGATCGAGGCAAATGCCACTAGAAGTGGTGAAGGGAGAGTTGGCAATGATGATGACCAAGTGGTAAGCAGGGTGGGAGCCGGAAGATGGTATTGGATCCCTATTGCATGGCCTTACGATCGTTTACTAACCTTACCAGGTTCCCACAGTGGTTCGACTTCAGCTCCCTCGTTGGAGGCCACGCCAGGAAGTGAAAGTGCACCACCTCAGATGATAATTGAAAAGTTTTTTGGTTCAGATGATTTTATCTGAGTATTTCTGGGCTAGCCTACAATTTTTGTGCAGTATACTTCGCTACCGTTAACTTTGTTTTATTCCAGAAGTGAAAAGAAATAAAATAGATTTTATTTATATATTGTATGAACGAACTCTTGAAAATTGATGAAAATGAAAAAGGTGAATTGATTAAATATTTTCTTTCATGAAATTGCAATGACAGAACAATCATGTGAAAATTTCCAGCACTCAATCGAAACTTGTTTATAAAAATTTATAAAACTGAACTTAAAAAAGAAGGTATCAAATAGTTAGAAGCCGCAAAATTGCAATCAGTCTCCCTATCAAACTGTCAAGATCTTAATCACTGAAGGGTGCAATGCCACAACTGAATCTCCAGGTTTGCAAAGCCCATTCGTCTTTGCGTATTGAAGGGCGAACTTGGTTGTTTCCTTGGTAGACTCATCATAGGAAGCTTTTGCAGAGCCGGAGCTCAAAACTGGGATCAGACCTCTGAATATTAGGCAATGCTTTGCTGGAGCTTCATCACTGCATGACCATTCAAGGGAATCTGTTGTTACCTCTGGGATGATCATGGTCAAAATAGGCATAATTGGCCTATACTTGGCCACCAGCTTTGCTGTGGTTCCACCTTTGGTTAGGACCAAAATTAAAGATGCTTTAATGCAATCGGCTGTCCTTACAGCAGAGGAGGCCAGACTTTCTAATGGGGTCATAGGCATTGGTGCAGTTTCCATCATTCTCTTGAAAAGATCTCCATAGTTTATAAAGTTTTCTGCCTCCATGCAAATTCTGGCCATGGTTTGAACAGCAAGGTCAGGGTATGATCCAGCAGCAGTTTCTCCACTTAGCATCACACAGTCGGTACCATCAAGAACTGCATTGGCAACATCGGTAGCTTCAGCTCGAGTAGGCCTTGGGGATTTGATCATAGACTCCAGCATCTGAGTTGCAGTTACCACAGGCTTTCCTTGTATATTGGCCTTAAGAATCATCAATTTCTGAGCCAGGAATATCTTCTCAATTGGGATCTCCATTCCCAAATCACCTCTTGCAACCATAAATGCATCCGAATTTGCTAGAATTTCATCAAAATTGATAACCCCTTCTTGATTTTCAACCTGCAAATCCATGACAATATGTTAAAAACGGAGAAAAACACATTAAGATGCCATTAATTTGTCAGCATAGTTTTCTCCAAGTCTCATTGTCCCTTAAACAAATGACAAACCTTTGACATGAGAAGAATGTTCTTCCCATGCTCCCCCAGCAGCTTTCTGACTTCTATAAGGTCCGAACCTTTACGAACGAAAGACAAGGCGATCATATCTATCTTATTTGGAACACCCCATAGCAGGATATCCTCTTTGTCCTTCTCTGTTAAGGTTGGAAGATCAACCACAATCCCCGGAAGATTGACATTCTTCCTTTCACCCAGAACTGCAGAGTTCTCACAACAGCAATGGACCAACCCCAATTCCTTGTCACAAGACAGGACAGTGAGTGTAATTGTCCCATCAGAACACAGAATAACACCCCCAGGCTTCAAATCTTCAGCCAACTTTTTGTAACTCATGCATATCAGATTTTCATCACCCTTTATGCTATAATCGGTAGTGATTGTAATCTTTTTACCCTGAGTGAGTTGTATGGGTTTCCCATCTTTCAAAAAGCCAGTTCGAATCTCTGGTCCCTGAAATATTTACAGAAGTTGTTAAAAAAAATCATTGCCAGGACAAATTCCCAAGATTATGCCATTCAGTTTTTAAAATCCTACCAGCAGAGTAAATGCATGCTATAGCATTATCCTTTGAAAAGACAAAAAAGACGACAATGCAGTAAGGTAATGGTTTTCTGAAATAAAATAAATTCACTGAACAGCAAAAAAGCTATTTTTAAATGAAAAGATTAACTCGAAGCATGACATTCAGTCTGAATATAAGAAAAATTGATTGCCTTTTAGTGGAGAACACGAGGAAACCACTACCTTTTTAAAGTCCAATCAGAAAGAAAAGATTGCAATTCAAACCAAACCAAAAACTTTAAACCATTAATCATAGTAACAATCCATAAATCAAACGCATGCTAAAATAAGAAACTGATGGGAGGAAGAAAAAAACTAAACAAAAACAAACCATATATAAACGGGAGTTAAAAAACAAAAAAAAAAAAAAGGTACCTTGGTATCCAACATGACAGCACAAAGAATGCCAGTGTTGAGCATGGCAGTCCTCAGATTATCCAAGGTTTCCTGGTGGTATGCATGGGAACCATGCGAGAAGTTGAAACGAGCAACGTTCATGCCAGCTTTTAAAAGTTTCTCAATCATCTTAACCGACCTCGAAGCTGGTCCTAGGGTGCAAACGATCTTTGTTTTCGGCCTTCCCATGACCTTTTCAGCGTTTAGCACGTTCTCCATTACACTCAGAGAGAGAGAGAGATTAAACAAAAAAAAAAAAGGGTTTACGTTTTCGTGAGGTAGGGTCAATGGCAGGTTTTTTTTTTTTTGGGGGAGGGATTTAGGGTACTTATATGTAGATTTCAATTGAAGTTTTGGTTTGCATAGAGTTCTTATTTAAAGTAAAAGTCGGAATTCCTTGGAGGTAAAAAAAAATGGTTCAAGTTTTACTTCCTTTTGTTAACTGATGTCTTTCGTGACTATCAATACTAGGAAGGAATAACCGCATTTAGATGGGTCCCAATCCAAAATATTTTAAAAAATTTTTGTTTTAAGTTTAAAATTTTATTATTTAAATATATTAATAT